>APFE031086997.1:17978-43418 GCA_000404065.3 Pinus taeda
AGGCCAACACTATAAAGGAGAGAGGAGCCTCCTCATTTTGGCATTCGATTATGTGCATTTGAGCTAGTCACTTCGACTTAGAGCACGCTGGTTGTTTAGCCTGTCTACAACACTGTTTAGTGCATTGAGTGTCTCCGTTCGGAGATCTCACCCTTCGCCCTGGGGGACTTCGAGTGCCTGCTCGGGCAAGGTAGTTTTCAACAGTCTTTTGCAGGAGGATCGATTTTTGGAGTTGAGGAGGAGCTGAGCATTTTGATGACTGCGCAGTCTTGGGAGAGGATGACGCAGTCTTTCTGGGTAGCAGTTCTGGATTGGGGTTTGTGGAGGATTTGAGCTAGGAGATTGAGTAGGGAATCAACCCTTGTATATTGGAGGATTTTGGTAGAGTTTCGGCAGAGTTTTGGAGGGTTCTATTCAGTGGCAGCGCAGAGCCTTGAGGAAATGCGTGGATCCTCAAGGGGGTGATTTTCGGGGGTCAGCTATTTTGGAAAAGCTTTTTGGGCTTTTCTGGGTTTCTTGAGTAGAGGCTGATTCTAAAGTTTCAACATTTTCTGAGGGGAACAACCTCAAATCCTCACTTGATTCCATGTAGTAGCAGCAACATAGCAGTTTTCCGGCAGCTTGGACGCAGTTCAGAGAGAGGCCATTCCTTTATCATTCTGGGTGTATTTCTTCACTTGCCTTGTGCAAGTCGAGGTGCTATCTTTCTGGTTACCTCCTGTACTCATTCCATTACTCAGTACAATAAAATGGCTTAGCATTTCACTCTGCATTTCTTGAGTATCTGTTTGTATCCCATGTTTGCATTATTGTATGTTGCACTACTGTTATTTTTATCTCTTTGAGCTTCTCGGTTACTATATCTCTTGTATGTTATTTGGTTGGAGTTGATGGGGTTTGAGGGATATCCCTGAAACGAGATATTACAAAATACATGATGCCTCATCCTCATTTGGACATGCTTCATCTTCACACATCTCTCTCTCCTCATTTGATTGGGTACGAATTTCTAAGCAACTTCTCTCTCCACACGTGCAAACGGAAGAAAGGGCTTTTTCTATTTCAATGTTGACCAGGTTTGACTGAAAATTTCATAGGTTGTTTTTGGTCTGCGTTGACCTGTTTTAGTGCGATTTTGGGTGGAGGAATTCTGTCCTAGCAGGCCGCAGATCTGGGCACAAGAATCGAGGCAATTTGACCTTTGTTTTGACGAACATTAACTGTATTAGGGCTGTCCAGAGGGTTGACTTTTGTTGACCAGTTTTGATTGGATTTTTTCGGACTGTTTTGGGCTGATTAGACTTGCTGTTGGAGGCTAAAGTTGACTGGGCTTGATCGAACTGAATTGAGGAAGAAATCTGCCCTGTTGACCAATGTTGACTTTTCTAGTTAGGGCTCTTTTGCTGCTGTTATAAATTATCAAAATTTGTAAATTGTGCTATCTCTCTTTGCTGAACTATTGAAGACTAAAGAAGATTTGGTCAAGGTTTCCCCACATTGGGGTTTGTTCTTAGCTGGTGCCACATCTTGTGGCCTCTTGTCTTGGCTTGGTCTTCTACTGTTTATGTTTATGTTCTATCAACATTTTACTTACATGTTTATGTTTATGTTCTATCAACATTTTACTTACATGTTTATGTGATTTCTAAATTGAAATTGGTATTGGGATCATAAAGAAATCTAAGTAAAATTGCTCTAAAGCATAGAACATACCATTGTTATCCTAAAATTAACATGGTATCAAAGCTGAGGTAAAGACGAAGCCCAAGCAAGAGTGAAAGAGCAATCACCAAAGACAATTGGACAAGGACAAAAGACTCAATGGGTTCCTCATCCTACTTCCCCGCTGAAGACAAGCTCCATGATAAATCTGACTATCATGGATGGAAGATGTCTCTTGATTTGACCTTGTAAGAAAAAGAAGTGATGGATTATGTGGAGGGTAAAATACCTGAACCTCCTTCAAATGCACCGACTGTTGCGAATACCAAGTACAATAGGGCTGAAGTCAAAGTGAAGAAGATTATTAGGGATTCCATTGACAAGCATCTGGTGGCCTATATCTCCGAATTGAAGACCTCCAAGGAGATATACGACAGGTTGGTCGACATGTTCAAGGTTAGTAATGCTAATCAAATTCTCTTTCTCAAGAATAAGTTGAAGGATATTAAGAAGGGTAAGGATGAGGACATTCAATCATATTTCTTGAGGATTACTGCGA
Source organism: Pinus taeda (assembly GCA_000404065.3). NCBI lineage: Eukaryota > Viridiplantae > Streptophyta > Pinopsida > Pinales > Pinaceae > Pinus > Pinus taeda. The sequence continues at coordinate 20,200 of APFE031086997.1, forward strand.
TCAAGAATGATCTACTTTCGATTGGAGAAGTTATTCCTGATAGGGAACTTACTCTCACCACCCTTGGAGGACTCCCACTTGAATGGTATGTATTTAGAACCACTATACTGATCGAATTCCCGGGTTTGAAGAATTGATGTCGAGATGCATTCAAGAAGAAACAAGAATGGTGGAACAAGAAATGCCTTCTAATAGAAGCAACCCCACTGCATTCTCTGCTCATGCCAAGAGGAAGGACAATGCAGGTTCAAAGAAGCAAAGTCAAGGAAGACCGAGATTCGAAAATGGAAGGAAGGGAAGATGTTTTGTTTGCAATAAATTTGGCCACTGTGCAAGGGAGAGTCCTAATAAAAGGGATACACCTCGAGATGTTGACTATCATAACAACTCTAGGAGCAACTTCAACAACAACGATTAAAGGAATGGCAGGTCCAATGGAAAAGGAAAGAGGAATGTGGGACATCAAAGAAATGGTCGATCCTCCAAGAAATCAGGGAACTCCAAGTATGATGAATCCAATGTTGTTAACAATAAGCAAAAAGAGTACTATCTTATATTGACCCTCTCCACTGCCTCTCCTCTGGACGCTTGGGGAAATTGGCTGATTGATAGTGGTGCCTCAAGGCACTTCACCGAATACAAGGAAGCCCTCTCTATTATGATAGAAAAGGAGACAAACTTGGAGATCATCCTTGGAGACAATGCTACCTATCCCATGAAGGGAGTAGGGAATGTTACCCTTCAATTGAATCAAGGTAACACTATTCATTTGCAAGAAGACCTGACCTCAAGAAGAACCTGGTGTCCATTTCGGCAATGGAAGATAAAGTATTCAAGTTGGCTTTTATCGATGGAAAGGTACGTGTTTGGAAAAGAAATTTTAAAGATGCTTTTACTCTTGGGTTCAGGGTTGACACTTTATATCAAGTTGGAGGAAGTCCATTAGGAGCCATGTCTTGCGACACATCTCTACAATCTGAACTATGGCACTGGAGGTTCGCCCATCTTCATTATAAGGCCCTACCCGACGTAAGAAAGATGGTGACAGGTATGCCAGAGTTAGAATCCAATGAAGAGAAGCTGGTATTAAGAGGGAGACTACAACATGATACATTCCGGAGCAGAATGGTGTGGCTGAAAGGAAGAATCGCTCTATTGTTGAAGCTGTTCGTGCCATGCTTCATGATCAAGGCCTTCCGAAGTTTTTATGGGCTGAAGCTGCAAATACCGCCGTGTATGTTCAAAATCGATGCCCTCATCAAGCATTGGACTCCAAGATGCTCGAAGAAATGTTCATTGGTAAGAAACCCGATGTCTCTCATGTTAGAATTTTTGGAAGCCCTGTATATTTTCATGTGCTGAAAGAGAAAAGAAGCAAATTGGGTGCATCTAAGAAGAAAGGAATCTTTGTGGGCTATAGTGAAAATTCTAAGGGATATAGAATATATGTGGCTGGTCAAAAGGAAGTTGAGATAAGTCATGATGTCACCTTCGATGAAGATATGGCCCTCAGGAAGATCAACAACCTTCCTATCCTAAGGAAGGACAAAGAAGCTGACACAGGAAATTAGGGTGAAAAAGAGGACAAAACGATGCCTGATGTTAATGAACCTATGGATCCTATTGATCCACTCCCTCATGAGCCTTCCTCCTCCAAGAGGAGACCCTCATGGCTTAGGGAGACTCTCGAAGATACTGAGAGGCACATTGCACAAAGGGGGACTTTCCGTGAAAGCAAGACGCTGAACAGGTACCAATGATATTTGATCTCCATGAGCACTATCATTCAAAATGGGCCTTCATCATTCGAAGAAGTCGTGAAACAACAAGTATGGAAGGACGCTATGAGTGAAGAATATGAGTCAATTATGAAGAATGATGTATGGGATGTGGTCCCTAGGCCCTAGGACAAATCGGTTGTCATTTCTAAGTGGCTCTACAAAATCAAGCATGGAGTTGATGGAAGTGCAGAAAAGTTCAAGGCCTGCTTTGTTGCTTGAGGCTTCTCTCAAAAGGAAGGTGTAGATTACGATGAGATATTTGCACCTGTTGCTCGATACACCACCATCCGCTTGATCATAGCCCTTGCTGCCTCGCAAGGATGGAACCTACATCAGATGGATGTCAAGACTGCCTGCTTGCATGGTTCAATCTAAGAGGAAGTCTATGTGGAACAACTCGAGGGGTTTGAAGTTCATGATCGGGAATCTCATGTATGCAGGTTGAAGAAGGCTCTCTATGGATTGAAGCAAGCACCCTGGGCTTGGTATGAAAGGATCGATAGCTATCTGATGAAGCCGGGATTCACTAGAAGTGAAGCCGATTCGAACCTTTACTTTATGGTTGAAAATGATAAACCTCTCATTTTGGTACTTTATGTGGATGATTTGTTCCTGACAGGTGCAGACTCTCTCATTCTCAAATGTAATAAGGAGTTGGCTTTTTGAGATGAAGGACCTAGGACTGATGCACTATTTCTTAGGGTTGGAGGTCTGGCAAAAGGTAGGTGAAATTTTCCTCTCTTAAGGAAAACATGTTGTGAAGTTATTGGAAAGATTTGGGATGGTGGACTGCAAGCCTGTGACTACTCCGATGGAACTTAACTTGAAGAAGTTATGTGGTAGTGCTGCTGAACATGAATTGGGAAATGCTTCTGAGTATCATCAACTCATAGGAGCATTGATGTTCTTGGTGAACTCCCGTTCGGATATATGTTTTGCAGTTAACACATTGAGCCAATACATGCATGGTTGAGCCTCATCAAATACATTGGGTTGTCGCCAAGAATCTTCTGAGATATCTTTGGGGCACGATCACTCATGGACTGAGATACATTGCCGGAAATGTGAGGCTGCATGGTTATTCTAATGCTGATTGGGCTGGCAGTGTGGTGGATTGCAAGCACACTTCTGGATGTTGTTTTTTCTTTGGGTTTTGCTTCGATATCCTAGATGAGCAAGAAGCAGAAATCGGTTGCCTTGAGCACCGCCGAGGCTGAATACATAGCTGCTAGTATGGCCTCCTGTGAAGCTGTTTGGTTGAGGAAGCTCTTCAGTGAGCTGTTTGGACATGTGCTGGATACCACCGTGGTCCTCTGCGACAACCAGACTGGAATCATATTATCAGAGAATCCCGTGTTTCATAATCGCTCCAAGTATATAGTTATTCGGTACCACTTTATCGGGATATGGTACAACGAGGAGCAATAAGGCTCCATCACATTGGGACTGATGAGCAGGTTTCCAATATTATGACAAAGCCCCTGGGGAAGGTCAAATTTTTGGCCTTTCGAGAACAACTTGGAGTCGTGGAGAGACCCTCTTATGATGGTCTTGTATGAAATGGACATCGAGCTTTGGGAGCTCCGGGGCCTTGGGATACTTCTTGGAGCAGTGAGAAACCATAGGGTGAGTGGTTCAACCTTCCCCTAGTGGTTTGCTGTGTACAGGTTGAGTGGTTCATCCTTCCCCTATAATACCCCTTGGCAACATGTCAGGACGCGTGGTTCATCCTTCTCTTGTCGAGACATCCTACCCATGTAGTCTGGGACTCATGGGAAGTAGCTCTCGTCTGGCCAAGGAGTAGGGAAATGAGGATAGGGACCATAGTACTGCTGATGGACGCATCGTGTACTACCGTACTCCCTATGCTAGGATGTTCGATATTGATCTGGGATCAATGTTAACTGACTTCAGATCAGTAAGAGTGGTATGAGACACTCTTTTGATTGGGACCGATTTTGGATCAGTAGAGAATGGTATGATACATTCTCGACCACTTCTTCTTCTTCATAGTTCAGCAGAGCAGTGCATGGATGGTAGAGATAGTACGGATTGGCAGATGGATTAGCAGGTGGAGTTCTCCTTAGTTGTGAGGGAGTATTAAAATTGGGAACTAGGGCCAAACCCCACATGGGTCATCTTATTTATGATCGTCGATATTTTTCTTGGATTTCTCTCTCCGAGAGGTGTAGGATTGATCTAAGGATAATCCCATTCTGACATGTACAAATGAAGTTATGAATCTATTTTGATTATGGACAAATTGTCAAGGTTGGCCAGCAAACTCATGTAGGCTCAGAAGCCCAACAGTGACGTCTATTCATCCTCAACGCTTGCCTATAAATACATGATGCCTCATCCTCATTTGGACACACTTCATCTTCACACATCTCTCTCTCCTCATTTGATTGGGTACGAATTTTTGGGCAACTTCTCTCTCCACACGGGTGAAGGGAAGGAAGGGATTTTTCTGTTTCAGCGTTGACTAAAAATTTTAGAGGCTGTTTTTGCATTGTGTTGACCAATCGTTGACCTGTTTTAGTGCGATTTTGGGTGGAGGAATTCTATCCTAGCAGGCCGTAGATTTGGGCACAAGAACCGAGGTAATCTGACCTCTGTTTTGACCAACGTTGATTGTACTAGGGCTAGCCGCAGGGTTGACATTTGTTGACCAATTTTGACTGGACTTTTTCGGACTATTTTGGGCTGATTAGAATTGTTGTTGGAGGCTGAAGTTGACTGGGTTTGACCGAGCTAAATTGACAAAGAAATCTGCCTTGTTGACCAGCGTTGTCTTTTCTGGTTAAGGCTCTTTTGCTGCTGATATAAATTATCAGAATTTGTAAATTGTACTATCTCTCTTTGCTGACCTATTGAAGACTAAAGAAGATTTGATCAAGGGTTTCCCCACATTGGGGTTTGTCCTTGGATGGTGCCACATCTTGTGTCCTATTGTCTTGGCTTGTCTTCTACTGTTTATGTGTATGTTCTATCAACATTTTACTTACATGTTTATGTGATTGCTAAACTGAAATTGATATTGGGCTCATAAAGAAATAGAAGAAAAATTGCGCTAAAGCATAAAACATATCATTGTTATCCTAAAATTAACATTTAAACTATGGTCCTAGGTGCGTGTGAAATGTGGGGTGCGTGCACCCCGCACTAGGGATGTGCCCCTATGGAACACTGGAAAAAATACAAATACAACAAAAGCTTGGAGTTATTCCAACTGATCAAACTCTTTGCAGATTTGTCCTTCAATATTGCTGGCGGATATGGATCCTTCTCCCTTGTTGCCCCTTGCACTCTTTCTTGAACCCTTCACACTTGTTTGAAAGTGCTTCTTCACCCAATCACTGAGATCTCACTATCTCAATGCATCTTGTGCTTGAGTATGTGTCATCTCCCTTAGCCTAGCCATCCTTTATAAGTTTGAGTTATTGACCGAATCCAAAACCCTAATATCCAAAGTGATTGATGGTTGAGATAGATCTCAACATCACTTGAGATCAATGGTTGAGCTTCATCTAATTCATTAATGCAAATAAGCTTTACATTTCATTAGATTAATTCACTTTTTCTTATAAAAGTCAATTACTTTCATAATTCCATTATTTAAAATAATTGCTAAGCTTAAGGGTCCTTTGGATGACTTCCACACGTACAGAACTTAGACTATGTGGAAGTACTTATTTGATGCTACTACCATCAACACTCCTTAGCAAGGAAGGTACTTTCTGAAGAGCCGCTTGGATCTGGTTTTCCTTTTGGTCTTGGCACAATGCCCCATGCATCCTTCACTATCTCTTTCTTCCAAACCTCCTAGTCTGTTGCCTCGCCAATGATGTTAGGCATTAGTGCCATGTAGTTCGGTAACATTTTTGGAGGCCCACTCTCCTTGAATGTGCTCCTGGGAGCTTCCACATGCTTTTGAGCATCCCTTAATGTTTGCTCAAACTACTCGGGCATGCTGATAGAACTGGAAGGAGCTACTGACTCGTCCCCACTTGAAGGTTGACTCCCTGAATTGGAAGTCTCTACATGCTATTCTACCTTCATAGCCTCTTGCTCCTTGTCTTTTGTCATTGTTGGTGGCAACTCATGAGACTTACTAGATGCTAAGTTCTCCTCGAACTTAACATCTATGCTCACAACTATCCTCCTTTGCGCTAGTGTTAAGGTCATGTAAGCTTTTGAGGTCTTGCTATATCAAACAAATATCCTCTTTTGTCTTGAAGGCTCCAACTTTGTCCTCTTCTCCACAGGAGCATGGATGTAAATTGGACAACCAAAGATCCTCAAGTGTGCTATCTTTGGTTTTACCCCATTGAATGCCTCCTTTGAAGTCTTGTCCCTTAATATCCTATGAGGATTCCTATTTGTTAAATTTTGTAGCTTGGACAGATGTTCTAGTCTCATAAGGTGTCAATGAGGCTAAGAGCATAAGGGATTTATCTCCAAGCTCGACTTATTTTTCTAAGGGAAAATGTCTTAATTAGATTTTTAACCAATTTTTAATTATTTTCTTAAGTCTAACTTAGGAAAACAGGTTAATAAATCAGTATTAATTGAGACAAGTCAATTTCTCTCTAGTGACTTCTAGAAAAGTTACTTGATGGAGTTAAGATGATCTTAGCCATCAATCGGGATTAGATATTGGCCGTTGGTTTCTCAATGAAAGATTATAAGAGGAAGTTGATGGGCATCTTGGAGATCATAGTGAATGAGCAAAGGCACAGTGATAGCGTGGGACATTAGTGAGGGTTCAATAGTGATTGAGTGAGAAGCATTTTTTAAGAATTTCTTCTTCAATTCTCTTCCAGTTTCTGAGATTCAGAGGAGAGATTTCCAATGCGATTTGATTGTAGGAGGTCAAGATATTCATTTGGTGTGCATAGGTTTTTTGGAGGGCCGAGTTTGCAGAGTTTGGACGTGTGGGAGAATGAACCATTCTAGGGGTCGAATTCTTCCAAGGAAGGTTGAGAGGCCAGGTTGAGTTGTTTATCGGAGGAGGTTGAGTTTTTGAGGGGTTGTGAGGCTATCTTTCCTTCAGAAGAGGCCACACTTTTGAGGTTGTACGGTTGCAAAGGGCCGCAACTTTCTCAGAGAGGCCGAGTTATCTTGCAAAGGGAGGCCGAGTTCCTTCTAGGTGTTTTTTGAGTGCTGGTAGTTGGAGAAAATTATTTGTCGGAGCTTTGCTAATTTACAACAAGCAATTGTAATAATTTACAATTATAGATTTTCTTAAGAATAATAAAATCCTCATCTGCAGAATTGGTTTTCCCCAAATTGGGGTTTTTCCAAGCACAATTTGTTCAAAATTCTTGGTGTCTATTTTACGTGTGATGCTTTCTCAATTCTCGTGGTTTATTGATTGGTGAATATTGCATGGTGTTTTTATTTAGGATTTGCAGTGAATTAATTTGCTAGGACAAATAATTGTTTAAAAGATAGGAAAATAATTACTAGTTTAATTGCAGTATAATTTTCACATGGTATCAAAACAGATTTGAGGCGCAAAAGATTATTTGAGAAGCTCAGCACGGGGTGCAGGAGAGGAAACCGAGGGTTTGTAAAATCCAGATTGATTTGTTCCAAATTTTCTTGGAGTTTGCTTATTTTATTCCAAGGGTTTTAGAGAAATGGCTTGAGTTGGTTTAGGAGATCAGGACAGATTAGAGGGAGCATCTAACTTTGGCATATGGAAATTTAGAATCCTGTTAATCTTGGAGGAGAATGGTCTCAAGGAATATGTGACCAATGTTGTAGCCTTATCGATAAATGCAGCGCAACTCCTCGCGTACAAGAAGGAAGATGCCAAAACCAGACGCATTATTCTGGATGGGGTCAAGGATCACATTGTGCTTCACATAGCAGAAGAGGATACGAGGAAGAAGATGTGGGTCGCAATTTGTAAACTCTTTCAAGATTCCAGTGTAAACATGAAATTGATATCGAGGGAGAAACTTCGAAGCACGAAACAAAACAAGGGTGAAACCGTTGTATCTTACCTTACCAGGGTGAAATGTGTCAAGGAAGAATTGGTAGGTGTTGGTGAGAAGATTGAAGATGATGAGCTCGTCAGGATAGCCCTCAATGGGTTTACTAAGGATTGGGATGTTTTGTCCAGGTTATTACAAGAATTTAGGATCTTCCAAATTGGGAATGACTATGATTAGATTTTAGCTAGGAAGAACTTAGGAGGAGTCTTGTCAGCGACACCAACAACACCAGACAAAAGGGTGAGGGAGAATAGGAAAATGTGGCTCTTGCAGGGAAGAACAAAGCAAGGAATGATCCAACAAAGGGTCCAACTCCAAGGGGGACAAGAAGGACCTATCAAAGGTCAAGTGTTATGGCTGTCACGAATTTGGCCACTATGTCAACAATTGCCTGTAGAGCAAGAAAGGTGACAAGAAGGGGAAGAAGCAGACAACAACTTTAGCGGATGTAGATGTGCTTTCTAGCCGAATGGAACAAGACAAGAAGGGGAAGAAGCAAACAACAACTTTAGCGGATGTAGATGTGCTTTCTAGCCGAATGGAACAGGGGTTTGCACACATAGCTTGCCTGACTAGGTCAACCTCACGGGGTGTTTGGTACATAGACAGTGGGGCATTATTCCATATGTTGGGAGTTAGAGAGTACTTCTCTAGTTACAAGGAGGAAGAAATAAGATTCCAGATTGAGATAGGGAATAAGTCCAAGTGCAATTCAATTAGGAGGGGGATAGTCCTATTCTAGAGGGAGTTTGGCACGCTGATTCCAAGCCATGATGTGTTGCATGTGTCAGGAATGGGGATGGACTTGATTTCTATTTCCTTTCTTCAGGATAAAGAGTACAATGTACTCTTTAGAGGACAAAAAGTGTTGATTAAGCGCCAGGAGTGGAAGTCACCCCATAGTAATTTGTTAATTTTAGGTATTTTCTATGCTTAGAGCAATTTACTTCAAATTTTCATAATAGCCCAATGGCAATATTTAAATTAGCAATCACATAAGCATGATAGTAAAGTGTAGATAGAACATAAACATAAATAACAGAAGACAAGCCAAGATAAGAGGACACAAGATGTGGCACCAGGTAGGGACAAACCCCAATGTGGGGAAACCCTTGATCAATTCTTCCTATAATCTTCAATAGTTCAGCAAAGAGAGAGATAGAGTACAATGATTTGAAGTCAATACTTGACTTGCCAAATAGGAGATCAAACATTAGAGATCTTCACCATGAAGATGACACAATGAGTATGGAATTCTGGTATAAGGATTGAAGATATGTAGCAGATGATAGGCATAGAATAGCTCAACCAATTACCCAAATCACTGAAGCTTTCCTTCCATAAAACTCTTCTTCCTTTGCAGCTTCACTGATCATGTCAAGGCTGCCCATCTGGCATCTTATATATGTTGTAGGGACTGAAGCATATCTTGGCAAACTCACTGGTTAGGGCACAAGCTCTGAGTGGCACAACACCCTAAGCATATCCAACAGTCCACCTATCGATTGTGGTTAGCCTCCATACAGTTCCTCCTTTTGTATGCTGCCTTGAGGGGCTGATATACTTCTGAATGCAACACTTAAATGCCTCCAACTGTTGGCTATGGTCTGCTGCCTAGCCCAGCAGTGGACTGAGACTTAGGTCTCCTCAACCAACCCTTAAGCAACAAAACTTAGGCTCCTCTTTTTACAGCGGATACTTTTGTTTAGCAAACTGGGATCGAGAACAACTTGATCATGCCCAACACAGTTCACGCTGTCACCTACAACAATATGGATTTATCATTCATCATGGCTAGGTGACTGCAGTTAGATTGCATATTAGGCCTCCTTCTGGACTGCAACTAAGCCTTCTTATGATTGTTGTTAGGATTGCCTTTAAACAACAGATTATGTCTCCTCCTATAGCTGCGTATTAGGGTCAAGTTGTTGCGGAATAGGATCACTCTCTAGCTCCAGAGACAGTTAGATGCATTAGCATTATTCTGCGATCTACGGAAATTAACAGTGAATCTAGGTAAGACAAAAGTAATAATCTTCAATGGGACGAAGAAATCTCAGGATCTCCAATTCCTCTTCAAGGGAAAGGCAGTGGAAATTACCAATAGCTACACATACTTGGGAGTACAGTTCTCGGGTCCCCGGTTCAGTATGCGGCCAGCTCTGCACCCTCGGATCAATAAGGGGTATGGCTCTCTAGCTATATTGGAGAGACAATGTTTTCGCCATCACTTCCAGGACATTTCATCAAAGCTGAGCCTTATGGATACCTTGATCAGACCCACAGTTTTGTACGGATCTGAAATTTGGGGCCCTTCCTTGCTGGAGTCAGACTGGGCGGCAGTCGAGAGAGTTCAAACTCTTCTCCTCCGTCGCATTATTCGTTGCAAGAGTACTATTCCACATCAAATCATTCTGGCCGAGTTTGGTGCACAACCCTTCCGACTAGAGACAGCTTTCAGACTGGTCTCCCTTCTCCACCGAGTCCGGAACTTTGCAGACACTCTGAAAGGGCTGGATAGATACCCGTATCTAGCCTACTGCTCTTCTGAGGACATCGACCGCTCACAACCAGGAAAAACCAAATGTTGGTATACAGGGGTTTCAAAGTTCCTCAAAGCAGTTGGACTTCATATAGACCGCCTCCCCCCCTTCCAGTACTCCTTGAACGCCCCCAGAGGACTCCCCCCCAAGCAGGAACTCAATAAGATCATCAAGGAAGACATCTACAGACAGTTTATCCAGGTCACATGGATTGACCCCCTGGGGGGACTACGCCCGAAAATGGCTTTCTATGCAGAGCACTTTTTGACTATCAGAAACGGGCTTATAGTTCGCCCCCAGTATACACTACGACATTGGATGCATGCTCTCAGGATTCCCCTCGGACAGTTCAGAGTTGGATCACACAGGCTTCGGGTAGAGACAGACCACCAAATAGAGAGAGTTGACAGGATTTGTCGGCTATGCCATACACAGGAGGTGGAAAACGAATGGCACTTCATCTTCGGGTGTCCGATATACTATGAGATCAGAGGTCGCTTTCACTGTCTATTCAGAGGACCAAATACTCTTTCCAGCTTCTTCAACTACACGGACCAGAGATGTGTCGCACTTTACATCCAGGAGACTCTTAGACACCGAGAGCGGATCCTTCAGCTTCCCGGCCGACCCAACACTACTCGTCAGATCACCTCTTTCTTCAGTACACTTCCCTCAGCCCAAGGAGTTAAGAGATCAACCAGTGAAGATACCGACCAGGCGAGCTCACATACATCAGCAAACCCTCGTTCAGTTAAGAGGAGAAGCCCTTTACATACCAGGACCCAGCAGCAGAACCGCACCAGTCATCTTCCCGCGAGGCAGTCCAGGACCTTTAGATCACGGAGACAGCACAAGGGGAGACAACCGGCGACCACTATTTCAAACCAGCATACCTTACTGAACTACCCACAGTTCTCCTCTCTCGGCCTCGGATGTTAGGAGAATCAGACTCCCACACTCACGCCCCCAGGGTCTTCTTCACTGGCGATCCTGCGATGCAGTCTAGAGATCAATCGGCGAGACCGGGATAGGAGCTCCATACGCTCTCCCCGACCCGCCCCGTTTTTATTTTACTTTCTATCTTTCTTTCAGTATTTGTCTTTATAAGGAAACCATTTGGTTCTCCTACTGGGCACGTCCCCCCTTTTGTAACCGACAGTCCCTTTGACCTACTTTGTGGTCATTCGTTGGACATTAATAAAATTATCTTATCTTATCTTATCTTATCTAGCTGTGAATTAGGGCTCAATAGACAACGTATTTAGGGCACCTTAGTACAGCATATAAGGGTCACCCTTAATTGCAGATTTAGGGCACCTCTTGACCAATGGTTTAGGGCACTTTGGAATAACAGATAGGGCTCTTTAGAACTGCGGATAGGAGCCTCTTCTTGACAACGTTTAGGGCTTGCACTTCACAACTAATTAGGCCTCCTCCTTTACTGTGTCTAGGGCACATTTAATTGCAGCTAGGGCTCCTCCAAGGCTGCGACTATGTCTCCTTTCTCTGCGTCTAGATGTCTCCTCTTAGGACTGCGGCTAGGTGACCTTACTTGGACAACGTATAGGTCTCCTTCATGACTGAAGCTTGATCTTCATTAGGGCAGCGTATAAGACTCCTCCATGACTCTGATTTGATCTCTTTAGGGCAGTGTATAAGACTCCTCCATGACTGTGGCTAGGGCACTCCCTCTAGATCTCTCTTTCACCAAAACCCAAACAAATGAAGAGAGAGATCACAAGAGATGGGTGTGTACAAAATGATTTGAAGTCCTCTTCTATTTATAATAAAACGTTGAGGATAGGTTGGGGTAATTTGGTTGCTGGCCAACCTTGACGAATTGTCACATAACACAAACTAATTCATATCTCCATGAATACATGTCGGAATCGGATGATCTCTAGATCAATCCTACACCTCTCGACGAGAGGAATCCAAGAATAATACCAGCTGCCATAAATAAGAAGACCCACATGGAGTTTGGCCCTAGTTGCCAATTTTAACATAATTGGAGTCAGGAGTGGCAGACTTTACGGGTTGCAGATGGATACTATAAAGGCAGTAGTAAGCAATAATGATTTGAGAGATTAGGGAGAGTTTTGGCATAGGAGGATGGGCCATATCCACCATGGGGCACTTAAAATGCTCAAGGAGATAGTGACAGGTGTTTTAGAGGTGAGCGCGTAGCACGATGGAGTGTGCAAGGGATGTGTGTTGGGGAAGTTTGCTGAGGTAGCTTTTCCAAGGAGTGACACCAGATCCAAAGGTGTCCTTGATTTGATTCATTCTAATATTTCATTACCTTTATTGATGATCACTCTAGGAAGACCTGTATTTACTTCTTGAAGATCATGGATGAGGTCTTCAGTCACTTCTAAGAGTTCAAAGCTCTTGTGGAGAATTCAATAGGTAGGAAGCTGAAGATTCTTCGGTTAGATAATGGAGGCAAGTACACATGGAAAGCCTTCAAAGTGTTTTGTACTAGAAACATCAAGAGGGAATGGAAGATTCCTTACAACCCACAATAGAATAGGGTTTCTGAGAGAAAGGACTGTGCCATATCAGAGGCAGCGAGGGCCATGCTGTATGGCCGGGATATGCCACGATACTTATGGGCGGAGGCATGCAGGACAACTGTATATATTTAGAACAAGATCCCACTTAAGGCGTTGGGAAAGATGACACCGGAGGAAGCGTTTATAGTTAAGAAGCCAAATGTCGGCCACTTCAGAATATTTGACAGCTTGGCTTATTGTCACATTCCATGGGAAACATGTTCCAAGTACGTAAGTGGTACTTTGTTGGGTACGATGAGACTTCAAAGGCATACCAAATATTTATTACAGGGAGTAGGAGGATAATTGTCAGGAGAGATGTCCGATTCATGGAGGACAAGGCATATTAGAGGTCCAGAGACTTGCCAACAACAATTGATCATAATGAGTAACCAACAAAAGCTCCAAGGGTAGAACAATAGAATCAGGGACAGGGTAGTACGAGTGCTGTATTAGTATGAGCACAGGCTTATGTACAGGTGGTCCAGAGAGTTCGTAGAGCATGGAACAACTGATGCAACAGATTTGAGAGATGAATTAGGAGGATGTGGAAGTCCAAATTCCACCCTCTACAGTTGATAGGAGGAATCGAGAGGTTCAATAGAAACTCAAGGATGCTCAAGAGTTTGTGGGAACTCCTAGGACGGACATGAGAGAGTAGAGAAAGCCAGACAGGTAGACTGACTACATGGCATTAGTGAGTTAGATCATGGATAGCGAGCCTTCCAGCTATCTGGAGGCCACACAACTACCAGTGTGGCAAGATGCAATGGTTGAGGAGTACACCTCGATAATGCAAAATGATGTTTGGGAGGTGGTGCCTAGACCGACAGACAGGGTGATGGTTGGATCACGCTAAATCTACAAATGAAGCACGATGCACACAGTAGCATCGAGAAATACAAGGCAAGGTTTGTGGCCAAGGGTTTCTCTTAGAATGAGGGAATAGATTACGAGGAGACATTTGCTCCCCCCAAAGTATACTTCTATCGAGGTTGTGATCTCACTTGTAGCGCAGATAGGATGGTGGATCCATTAGATGGATGTCAAGATGATGTTCCTTAGTGATGAGTTGGAAGAGGAAGTGTACATGGAACAACCAGAAGGCTTTGTAGCACACAACAGTGAGACCGACGTGCAGATTGAAGAGAGCTTTATACGACTCAAGCAGGCTCCCAAGGCTTGGTATGAGCAGATCGACAGATACTTGCAGGGGATGGGCTTCGTAGACAAATGTGAACCTCTACTATTTGATGGTTGGGGGTGAGGTACTCATTGTTGTTCTATATGTGGACGACTTGTTCTTAATATGTGGAGCCAAAGTAGGAGGTAACTATGTAGAAGTAGATGAAGTGGAATTGAACATGAAGCCCATATTGTTGCAGTTGGAGTCTTGGTTAGGGGGACCATGGCAGTGGATGGGGGTGGCACCTCAACATGATTATCATCATCATCAATAAGAGCATTCTCTAATTGCTCCAAAACCAATACTCCAACCACTAAATTATCCCCCTTTGGATTGTTGTCGCAAATATTGTACGTTTTATCCATCTTTGACTCTTCAAAGTATTGGGACAACAATCATAAGTTGTAATGCACATAAACCAAGCTCTCTGACTGACTTACACTCAACTTGTCTCTTTTGGCATTGTAGATGAAACTGTAACTTGTAAGTGCTCCAACACCTCTCTACGAAAGAAGTGTTAACCACTTGTGAAAGCTCCAATCTTGCCAAACATTGTAGTTGTGATGTAGCATTGCCATGCATGTTCCACCACTCAAGATAAGTCGTATTCTCTTGATCTTTAATTCCATGGTTGGTCCAAAAGGCACCATTGCTACTGATGTAGTGGCTCAATTTGCTAAATTCTTTTATACTAGATTTGATTTACTGTACTTTAACAATTTATTAAATACCCACAAAATATTTACCTCAAATATTTCTGAATTTGTTGCTAAAATAAACACACTTGTATATTAACTCAAAATAAAATGTAGCGAAAGAAAAATAGGGAAATCAATCACACAACAACAACAAATTTATACCCAACGCAATCTTCCTTCATATTAAATTTCTCAGGAAAATTCTGGGATAGACCTACGAAGAATACACAGAAAAATACAACAGTTGGGAATCTAGAAACTTGACCTTGCTAGGAAAATTGAACCTTGGAAATCGACCCTCCTGAAGAAACTTGGCCCTGGAGAATTAATAATGTCTCACCATCAAATCAGCCCCATTTCTTCTCACCTTGTACGACCCTTGTGCACTTGAAAAAATTGGCCTCTGGATAATTCAACCTCCTCCACAATTTGACCCTCCTCTCCAACAACTAAGCCTCCCTCTTTCCTAAACTTGGCTTCCTCCTCTTGAAATTCCCTGCTACACTTCTCCTCACTTCTCATTAGTCTAATTGAGCCTCTCGCTCTAGAGAAAATCGCTTCATTCATAATTGCGTGTCTTCACCTCCCCTTTAGGCTTATTTTATAATTTCATTCAGCCAAAATCCCTAACCCTAATCCCCTAAGTGATCAATGGCTAGGATTAAATCTTGAACCTCACTTGAGATCAATGGTTGAGATTATATTCGAGTCACTTAAATAATTTTATTATTTATCCTTAGAACTTTTGCCTAATAGTCTACAATAGTTAATTAAATTAATTATTGTACTTTTCCTAAGTTAACCTTAGAAAAGAAATCATAAAATCACTCACTCCACCAAGCAAACACCTAAAGAGGAAATCAAATATCTTCTACATGCTAAGACAACAAGCTAATGTAGAAGACCGTCCAAGGCTACAAAATCAACATAATTGTCTTCATATGGTATCAAACTCCTCATTAGGGACTAATTTTTCTAACGCTTGTGTTAATTTTTAGGGCTAGATTGTTCTCTATTGTAGATAATTGCATTTTTAAACTTTTTCAACAATTTATACATTACATTCACCCCATAACATCATATCACCATTAGAAATTATGTAGAGAAAACAATAACATCAACAATGCAGCGGAACAATGAGAAACAATAGAAGAAAAGCACACACAATAGGAACACCAGGATTTAGGTTAGAGACCAGGGTAAAACTCCACAAGCGGGAAAACCCTACCAAATTCTTCTCCTTAGATATTCATCAAATGTTCAGCTGAGATACAATGTGCAAATATCATGAGACATAAGTCTTTCATCATCAATCACATTAGGCCACCTAGGGCCAATTATGGATCATACTAGATCCTCATAAGATAACAACAGACATACCTCTCAAGGAGGTATTCACAAGCCCTCCTATCCTGGACACAAAAATTACTGTCAACACTGTCATAAGCATCATTGTCATACACATCATTGTTACATACATCATAGTCATAGACATCAGAATGACTGTCATAAAGCACAATCACACATCTCGGTCATAGAGGCACCGTCACATCTATCATAGAGGAACTGTCACAACTGTCGTAGAGACACTGTCACACATCACTGTCACAACTGTCATATGGATCACTGTCATACATCAAGGTCACTGTCATATGGTTCATTGACATTCATCACTGTCATATGGATCAACGACAATCATCACTGTCATACATCAAGGTCACTGTCATATGGATCAACGACATTCATCACTGTCATACATCAAGGTCATAGACATCAGAATGACTGTCAAAAGCACAATCACACATCTTGGTCATAGAGGCACCGTCGCATCTATCATAGAGGAACTGTCACAGCTGTCATAGAGACACTGTAACAACTGTCACATGGGTCACTGTCATACATCAAGGTCACTGTCATATGGATCATTGACATTCATCACTGTCATATGGATCAACGACATTCATCACTGTCATATGGATCACTGTCATACATCAAGGTCACTGTCATATGGATCAACGACATTCATCACTGTCATATGGATCAAGGGTCTTTGATAGATATAAGTACCTTTGTCATATATCATTACCACAACCATACTGTCATGAGGCCATTGTCATACATCATTTCCATAAACACAAGCACTGCCAACTTCTATTACTGTCGTCATTATCTCAAGGACACTGTCACACATCATTGTTATTAGCACATAAATTTGAAGCCATACATCGCTGTTATAAGTATCGAATGTCACTGTTATTTATTGTTGTCATACGCAAAGGTCACAATGCCATATTACACTGTTATAAACAAATATCATAGCCATACAACATCCTCATCAACAGTGTCATCATCACTGTTCAAGGGCTCACCATTCTAGTCACTAACAATCTATATGAGGCTAACCCAAGTATTGTCCAAAGCCAGTCATAGCTTACTAGAGAATAGACAATCATACATACCTCTCCATCACATCTTCTAGTAGCCTTGACAATTTGTATCTGTGCACTTCCTTACCTGAGAGTTTTGGCCCTCTTTTAGGGCATCTGAACTGTCGTAGATCAATAAAAATTCTCTCATAAAACCCTTGTCTCTTGCACTATTAGCCAAGGAATCTCGACCAGTTGTTACAACTCTCCCTTTGACCTTATAGCCACTGTTTGGCATTCAAGCAAGGGCTCTGTAACTTGGCCTTGGTTAGGGCACCAAAACAACCCTATTCTCGACCTCTAGTCTTCAAATAGCTGCGCTTATCCCTCAAGGAATGTGGCCTGGTCCAACTATCTTCCAAACCTCTTGACATATCAAGAACAATCCCTCCAATAGCCCGCCGTCAGATAAATATGCTCAGAAATCATTTTCAATCTAGGGTTCGACTCTCCTTCCAAAACACAGAATATTTCAATCTGTTGAGTAGAGGTTTGTGACACCAAAGCGTGCACAAGATTTCCCTTCAAATTGTGCCAACATCCTACCTAAGCTCGACCTTGGAATCACATAGAAGACAATTGTATACCACAGAAAGCAAACTTGCATTACACAAAAAAATATATCCACAAATTTCGTGCTCCTTCATGAGAAAGTTGTCTCAGATATTCGCACCAAATTCAGAAGAAAAATGTGATCTGAATTGCACATTTGGAGATGGATCGATCCTATATTTATAGACATTCACATGCACATTTGGAGATGGATCAATCCTATATTTATAGACATTCACATGCTCCGAATAGATGCTTTGAGGGGTCAGGCCGACTTGAGAATTTGGAGGGAAATACTTTAAATTCAAATTTGCTCATAATAATATTTAAATATATTTTCCAAATGTTTTTATGATTACTTTCCCAACTAATTTTGTCACATCAAGGAGTGCCAAACTTATTAACAATAATAAATCTTTTATCCAATTTGAATTTTAATTTTTGGGGCAAGATGGATTCTCCTTGGGGTAGATGGGTTTTGAATGGGGAAATTCATCCCATAGCTGCTCCAAATTTCAACAACTTGCATATAACCAGTCTAAGCTTTTGGATCTTGGTGAGGTTTTCTCTTCACCCGTACTCGTGCTAAAAGCCATGATATATGATAGTATTTTGATGTAAGCACATATGCTAAGTCATGTAGTGGAATATTTAGCTTTTCCCACTCTTTTTCCATCTCTATATGAATACGATTATACAAGTTCACATCTGCTAAAAGCCATGATATATGATAGTATTTTGATGTAAGCACATATGCTAAGTCATGTAGTGGAATATTAGCTTTTCCCATTATTCTTTCCATCTCTATATGAATACGATTATACAAGTTCACATCTTTAGGCTGAAGAATGTCCTTAATTTGAGTTAGCATGGTGTCCATCATTCCTACACCTACCCAATTACTGGCCGATCTGAATTTGCACGCTGAATCATGTTATAATTGATTGGTTTGGAGAGTTGCAAAACATAGCTAACCTCTAACCAAAAATGATGACTTATAAGAACAATCTCCTTAACCGCATTAGCACCATCTCTATCAGTGCTCAAGTTATCCTAGTAATCACTGATTACCATTGCACCCAAAGCTTGTTTTTACCCTCAATAGGTGCCCGAATGTAAGGAAATAGCTACCAAATTTAGACTTCGCAATCTTAAATTGTTGTAACCTAGAATGAGTGCCATGAAAGTAATTGGCCCTTGTATGCCTAGCGACAAATTTGATGAGTTTCTTCCCTCTCTTGGACAAGTCATTAATCCATCCACAATATTCATTCTTGATAATATCATGCATCAGAAGGTTCAATGTGTGTGCCAAACACCTAGACCAAAAGATGTGTGGATGAACCCGCTCAATGATTTTTCTCGCTCCCACAAACTTTGTTGCATTATTATTGATTACCTAAATCACATTAAAAGGACCAACATCATTAATGGTTTTCAATATGAGGTCTGAAATGTTTTGAGTAGATATGGTGATGACTCTCGCGCTGTAAGAAACATTGTATCACTAGTTGAAACACCAAGAAGATTTATCAAATTTTGGTTTCTAACATTTGTCCAATGTAATATTCCTGGTGGAAAATTAACGGTGATAAACAAAGCATACGAAATACATGCAACACAAAATACACACACAAAATTAAACACCCAAGAATACTCCAAAAACTGCGCCAATATGGACTATTTTCATTATAATTCAAATGGGGTACAATATGAGAATGGAGTAGGTGCACCTAGGCTTGCTCAAGGCAAGCGAACAAGTCCTAGGTGATGAAAAACTACTGCTCAAGTGCTAAAGAGAAGCCCCCACAATGATTTGCCTTGGCCTTAGGAAAACTACATTGCTCACTGCAAGAATATGCTGTTTGGACTTCTGCTGCACAAAAAATTACGGGAAATTAACCTCGGTCTCCTCTCAAATAACCCACCATAACCCAGAAAGGGTTTGGCCTAGTTTTGAACTCCGAAATTACCCCCAATTTCTACGTGCTCCTCCAATGACAGGGAATTTCGGCCCACCTGAAGAAATCATTGATTTGCCCTCCAAAATGATGCCAAATGCTAGCAAAATTTCACCTTGGATGTCTCCTCCAAACCCAGCTCAACTTAGCTCCAAATGGCCACCCTCTTAACTCCCATGTGTGGCTCAAGGAAAGCCTCTGCGCAGGCCCATGTATGCCCAATCAACGCCCAAAACTCCAAAAATTTGGAGTCCAATCCTCTCCTGAAAGGCCCAACAAAAACGCTGCCCCACAACTGCCTTCCCCTGGGTGTGCTTATTCCCTTTATGCATACAGTCTACTGAGAAAGACCCACGAATTTGCTTGAATAATCACTGGAACAACTCTGCAATGTGAAATGGAACTCCTCCTAGGGATGGCACTCAAAGTCCACCGAAGGTAGGATGAGATTTCCGCTTGGAGATCTCGTGTGCTGAACAACACTCTATTGACTCAGCTGAACAACTGGAGCAAACAATGGTTTGGTTGTCAAATGAGGAAAAAGTCCCAAAATGAGTGCTTCTCCTTCTATTTGTGATTTGCTGCCCTTGCTTCCCTTGTGGGCTCCATTACGTCGAACTCCCTTCTTCCCTCTTCTCTCTCCAAATCAAATTCTCCAAGGGGTGCGTATTCCCCTTTGGAGTGCCCCCCACATCCCACTAATGCCACGGTCTTCTCCTTTCTCCTATAGTGGGGTCCTTTCTTACTAAAAACTTATTCCTCCTTTGCATTTACCCACTTCTCCTAAGTTGTGAGTTCAAAATTTAATAACCTTGGGCAAAATTGCAAAATTGGTGTGGCTGCCTGGTAATTTTAATTAGAGGGGATATCACATCCAATCATTAGATACGTTGGATACCCCACATGTGGCCCACTTATCTATTAATTGTGTTAGAGCTCTTTGAACTTTTGCTCTTTCCTTGTCTAATGACACAGTTCTAGATTTCTCATCCTTAGGGCCCTTGTATCCTATGGGGGTTTTGTTCATGGCTTGAACCATATCATGCCAATAGGGGGAGCGAAGAACATTGAATGGCACATCACAAACATAGAGAAATCGTACCCCTTTTTGTATCCACCTCATCCCTACCATCAATATGAAGGAAATCTTCTATTATTCTTTTAGATCCACCCCTTGTATGTAGCGTGAGGGGATAAAAATGTGTTTCAACTTGCCACCACATCTAAATGATGCATCAAATTGAACCTTTTGTTTTTACCATTCGTTTTTTGTGCAAATTCCTCTATTTTGATGTATTTTTGTCCTTTTTCCTTTGATACCTTAGGGAAAACTGAGATCCCAATGCCCCCCTTATTCTCACCACTGTTTTAAAAATCAGCTTAGTCTGATTCAGAACCAATCAAATTTGCTGAGCAGATAGGCCATCAGGCCAACTTGGGTAGCAAACTGGCCTGAATTGGCTGAATTTGTACTAGACCGCCTGAGCCACCACAGGGACACTTGGTGTGGGTTTGTATCATCGCATGGATTTGTATGGATGACCT
The DNA here is from genome assembly GCA_000404065.3 of Pinus taeda. Lineage (NCBI taxonomy): Eukaryota > Viridiplantae > Streptophyta > Pinopsida > Pinales > Pinaceae > Pinus > Pinus taeda. Next base: position 41,452 of record APFE031086997.1, read on the forward strand.
GATTGGGCAGTTGAAAACTATGTCACAAGGTTTGTTGAATTTGAAGCTTGAGGTTCAAAATTCGCCAAACCTGATTTTTTTTTCCAAATTTGTTGTGGTTCACCGATCCTCATGGTCGAACCTCAAATTCAAACCTGATTGAATTCGAACCCATATGAATTCAAACCCATATGAATTCAAACCTAAAAGGTGAATTTAAATTCGAATTTAATGGATTTTTTGTTTTTGGGTTTGTTGGTTTTAGTACTTTCCATAGTCGGAGAGAGGCCATATTGAGTGATAGCGTGATCTCCTTGATAACGATAGCTTGATCTCCTTAACGACGATGACTCGATACCCTTGAAGGCACACCTGACAACGATGACTCGATCCCCTTTATGGCACAACTGATGATGACAACTCAATCTCCTTGATGGCACACCTGACGACAACTTGTTGCTATAGATCCTCAATGACACACCTAGTGACGGTTTGCTACTATAGATCCTCAATGGCAGAAACAGATCTTGGCATGACTCAGCGAATCGACAGGTTTCTCTGCAGGGATACAACACGGGTTGAAGTGCTAGGTTACGGGGTCGAGGTTACAAGAATGCAAGGCCGTACAGGAACATGGGCCGAGTTTACAGTGACAAGGGTCGAAGGTTATAGTTATGTGGTGTCGAGGTGGAGCAAGCTATGAACATTAGCAGAGGAACATTGGCCAAGTTTACAGATATGCATCCATAGACACAGGTCAAGCTTACAGTGACGCACAAAGTTATGCGGCCAAGGTTATAGGTCATACAGGTATGCAGCCAGCATTTCTGTGTTCAATATGGCCTCTCTCCATGGATAATTAAGTTTTTCATGTATGTTCATTGATCATATTCTTACTCACATATATTTATTGATGTTGACTTCTTATCGTTTTATGTTTTCTATATTATATATATAAATATTGAAAAATATATATATAGCTGAACCATATATATTTATTGATGTTGACTTCTTATCGTTTTATGTTTTCCATATTATATATATAAATATTGAAAAACATATATAGCCGAAAAATATATATAAAAACATATATGCTTATAAAGTTTTCCTTGATAACAATCATAATTGCATAAAAATTTAGTGGTTCCACCCCCTTCCCCCTCTCAAGTTTTGTCACAAACCTCCACACGGGTGCCAGGAAAAATTTTCCTCCATAGCCACTTTCATCCCCCTCCAATCCTTTTTCATCTTCATCTAATGAGTCACTATGAGAATGACCGCTATCCTCTTCTTCTCTCTCATGCCTATTCCCACCAACACCATGAGAATAAAAAATGGAACCATCAACCACAAGAAGATCATTTTCCTCAAGCCTTAGATGAACAATCTGCAAAAAAATGAAAGAGAGGAAGCCTGAAGGAATGGGAAAGAGTAGAAGAGGAAAAATCCACAAACAAACAACACAAGGATATACAAAAAACTACAAAGAATGGGTTTTGGGCTTACCCCTTTAGCTTTTTAACTATTTCAAGCAGTAAATGGCATGCTTTGTTCTCGCTTCCAAGCTCTCACAGATTTGCCTTTCTCAAAAACTAGCAAGAAGACCAGGCTCAAGAACACATATGAATGTAATGAGGAAAATAGTGGTAGTGAAGTGCTTTTATTTCTCCCTTGACTTTACATAAACTCTAAACCTCCTTTAGGTCCCACCTGTAAGAGAAAAATTAAAAAGATGTTTTTCCTCATTTCCGCAGGAGCATCTAGGTATGCTAGGGAGCACCCTGGGAGCATCTAGGGAGTACCAGGGGAACATCCCAGGGAGCACTATGTTTGACATAGTAGCAGGGAAGTGTGCTAGAGAACCCCAGAGCACTCCTTGGATTCCACCGTAGGAGTGGCCCCTGGGAGGATGCTTCTGATAACACTGATAATGCCTAAGGAATAAGATTGTGTGAACCTCACTAGTGTGAAGTCCATGATGGAACCAT
>APFE031087002.1:2218-21615 GCA_000404065.3 Pinus taeda
ATAATACTAGTGATTACCCCTTACTATTGTAGTTGTATCCCTTATTAATATTGTTGTGCCCCTATTGTCCCCATATTGTTATTACTGTGCCCCATAGAATCCCTCTATTGTTATTTTTGTGCCTTTATATTATTATTGTTAGGGCGGCTGGGTTATATTGTGACCCCTTAGACTCATATATATAGAAAGGAGGTTTTGTCATTTGAATCATCCAAGAATTGTTCATTTATGTAATGTAAAGGAGGCTGCCCCCTCGAAGAGGCTGAATTCTAAGGCGTTGATCTATCTTTTCTATCTTTTTGTGAGCTAGTTTCATAACAAGTAACCTGATAATTGAAAGAAGGCACAAATGGAAGCAAACTAACATACAACCAATCTAATCTACACTAATGTAATGGAAATGTAGCTACTTACACAAATGAACAATTAAACCATGAATCTATGCTAACATACATGTACAATAAAGAGGAGCCTTGGCTGCTAGGGTTGGGCCCTAACCCAAGAGCTTCAGCCCTCTGAGTTAACTAGGTGCTGGCTCAAAACAAAACTCATTCTTATTATCAAAACAATGGATTACATCAAAAATTGTCACAAGTCTTGCAGCTCAAAAATAGAGTAGAGTTTTACAATAAAAAATCTAAATCCTTCTAAGGCCCTAGGTCTCTCTACTTATACATTTCAAGTCTCTAATGAATTCCTTAAAATTAGGGAGGCTCAGCTCCCAAACTCGAGATAAATTGGTGCTTTGTTTTCACTTTCTCGGCTACCTTCTAGTCCTCATGATTTGGTTGTTTTCACTCTGAGCTTATGGATGAATATTTGAATGGAGGGGTAGTGAATGAGGAGGATTTACCTCCTATAATTCCTCTCCCTTGTCCCATTCAAGTTTTGACCAAGGAATTTGCTGAAAATCCTTGCTTTTATCTTTTAATACTGCATGAAATTCACATTAGACGACAAAGCAAAATATCAAACTCTAACTCATCTCATAAACAAAATATAATCAAAAGTATGCAATAAGTTATGAGAATAGTTGGTTTGACTGAGCTAGGAGGTGAATTAAGGCCCATATAATTACCCAATGATGAGGCTCATCATTTTTATTACATGATGAAAAGAAGTGAGTTGTGACCTCCATGATGAACATGGCTAGATTATGTCTTGAAGAATAATGTTGATCCAAGATGAGTCTATGAAAATGTTTATGTTGTGTACTGATGATGTGTTTATGAAAAGGACAAAGGTAAGATTCTAGAATTATAAGATTCAAATTATAGCATAAGCCTAGTGAAATACTTGTTGAGGTTGTGACATAATGGACTATGAGTACATGGTCACTTGCTTTAGGAAAATTAGAAAAAATTACGAGACTATGTCGTTGAATTGCTGAATCCCTCTAATTAGCTCATTGAACCACCTAATGGATGTAATTTGTTGACTCTATATGGATTGGATGTATTAAAGAAATAAATATCACTTCTAGGTTTTGTGTTGGTTTGAAAAACATGGATGTTTCTATTGCATTAAGCATGACTAAAGATGGAAATGTAGTCGATTTTTGAAACAAGATGACTTCAAAAGTTGTTTTTTGATCCTTTTGATCTTGTCTATTGGATTCAACTATTTTTTGATGTTTTCTTTTATGAGAAGCCACTTGTTGTTTGTTGGATTCAACCATGGTTACTAATGTTTGCTTTTGAGAGAATCGACTTGTTGTCTATGGGATTTGACCATGGTTGTTGATGTTTGTTTCAGTGAGAAGCCACTTGTAGTCTGTTGGATTCGACTATGGTTGTTAATGTTTTCTTCTGTTAGGTCCCTATAATACTAGTGTATTCCCTTATTATTATTGTCTTTGTAGCCCCTTATTGTTATTGTTGTTCCCATGTTGTCCTCATATTGTTATTATTGTGCCCATAGAATCCCACTATTGTTATCATTGTGCCCTTAGATTATTATTGTTATGTTGGCTCTGATTATATTGTGACCCCTTAGACTCCTATATATAGAAAGGAGGTCTTGTCATTTGCATCATCCAATTATTGTTCATTTGCATAATGTAAAGGAGGTTTCCCCCTCGAAGAGGCTAATTTTGAAGTCGTTGATCTATATTTTCTTCTATTTTGTGAGCTGGTTGCATAACAATTAGTATCGAAGCTTTGGATTCTAGGGTTCCTTTGCTTCAAATAGGTCATCATGGCATTTTCTCTATAATGTTTTTTCTACGATGTTTCAGAAGTGGAAATTAAAACCCATTTGAGCCAAAATCTTCATGAACCTAGGGTACAAGTTTTAGAGCTTGTCCTACTATATTTTCGGAGATATGATCCAAGGAAGCTAGGGTTTGTGTAGGCTCCCAAATTATATCTCAAACAGGTGACCTCAAGAAAATCGTCATAACTTTCACTCTGAGCATCAGATTTAAATTTCGTAAAAAGGTACAAAAAGAGGACGAAATTTATTTCTCCTTTTATCATTTTTTGGTCTGAAGTTTGAAATAGTGACATGTGGCACTTCGTACAAGTTCTGTCTATGGGACCCATCTATAATTAGGTCATCATTTGAGATTTGGAATAAATATTTCTTGGAGAATCCAATCTTGATCATACTTGTGGGGTTGGAATTTGGACGCGTAGGGATACCATAAGATGTAATTTTGACCTTGGAGATTCGAAATTACAGAGATACAACAAATTCAATATGTAGCTCCTACAAAGCGAAAAAAGGTCTATAGGTTGTTTTTTTAATTTTGCATACATTTGGTTTGAAAAACTAGTTTGAAGGAATTCAAAGGACATTGTGAAGCATAATTATCATTAATTTATGCCTCATGAAGAAGAGGAAGAAATGCAACATGATATGTCAAAATTAAAATACCAAATGCAACAATTATCACTCTCTCAAAAAGTAACAGAAGCTAAGTTGGATGGTTTAAGGAAAGGTATGGAAGCTAGGATGAATGGTGTGGAAGCTAAGATTGGTGGCATGGAAGCTAAGATGGATGGTATACAAGAAAAAAAATAAAGGAAACATGGAAGATTTGAAGATAGATTTGATAAAGTTGCTACAATAAATGCTTACCAATGGTGAAAGGGTAGTAAAGGAAACTCGTGATGAGAACAAAATAAATGTTAATTATGATTTCATAGACTTTAACGTTGGATTGAAGACCCACCATATTCCAAATATTGATATTAGAAAGTTTGATGGCAAGGATCCCGTAACATGGATATTAGAGATGGAGCAATATTTCGATCTCCATAATGTGCAAAGCACACAAAAGGTACACAATGCAACTTTATATCTGGAACCCAATTAGTTTATATGGTATTGATGCCTTTGCTATCGTAAATAAAATTTCACTTGGGAAATTTTTACAAAAGAAATGATAGCACATTATGAGGATACAAAAGCCAACACTTTTTTTAGCCAATTGACAAATATCAAACAAAAGGGTTCAATGGTGTAGCACATTGAGGACTTCCAAAAATTGAATATAAGGGCAAAAGATATTCCACAGGAGTATAGGATTGATGTGTTCATAGGGACATTAAAGGATAACATCAAACATAAGGTTCACCAGTGGGAACCTCATTCATTGGAGAATGCATTCAGGTTGGCAAGAAAAATTAAAAGAAACCTACCACTCACAAGGAAGCCTACCACTCACAACCTTAAAGATGGAAGTGTTGTTGCCCCTAGCCTTCCAAAACCTACAAGGTTGACACCACAACAATTGGAAGAAAAAAGAGAAAAGGGGCTTTGTTACAGTTGTGATAGCAAATACACTAAAGGTCATAAGTGTGCTAAGAAGAAATTATTTAACATAGATTGTGAAGACAAGGAAGAAAAGAACAAAAAATGTCAAAATAAGAGGATATACACAAGGAACAAACCCTAGAGAAAGAATAAATGAATTCGAACATATCTTGTAATGCATTGGCTAGAATTACCACTCCTCAAACTCTCAATATAGTAGGACATATCAGGAAGAAAAAGGTAATAGTGTTGATTGATTCGGGAAGTTCTATTCATTGTAAGATAACCAAGAAATTGAATTGCTTCCTATATCCATCACCAGAGTTTCAACTGATGGTTGCAAATGGAGGAACCATAAATTTCTCTGGAAAGTGTCATAATATCAAGCTATTGATGGGATAATATTTATTAAATATTCCAATGCTTTCCATTCCAATGGGTGGTACTGATGTTGTACTAGAAGTCCAATGGCCACAATCTTTGGGTACGATCTCTTTTAATTTTCAAGAACTTTTCTTGAAATTTTTTTCAGAAGGAAAGGAATTTGAATTAAGGGGAACAATAGGGAAAATGGGAAAGAAAATCAAATTTAACGGCATGACAAATATTCTAAAGAAATAACAATGAGGTGCAATTGCACAATTATGTTCACTAGAGGTTCCCACATCCAAGTCATCTATTTCTCCAGATCTCAAAAAATTCTTGGAAAATCATTCCTAGGTATTTGAGACTCCCAAAGGCTTCCCACCTATTGATGATCATGATCATGCTATTCATTTGATTTTAGGAAGTGTTCATCCAAACATCAAGCCTTACACATATCCATATTCCCAAAAGAGTGAAATTGAATGTATGGTTGCAGAAATGCTAGAGACTGGTATAATTCAACCTAGTCAAAGTTCTTTCTCTACTCCAGTAGTATTGGTGCACAAGAAGGATGGATAATGGCGCATGTGTCCAAATTATAGAGAGCTCAAAAAGCTCAATATTAAAGATAAATTTCTCATTGATGTCATTAATGAATTATTAGATGAATTGCATGGATCAATTTACTTCACCAAGTTCAATATTCATTCAGGATATCATCAAATCGGAATGAATACTACAGACATTCTGAAAACAACATTTAGAACTCATGAGGGTCATTATGAATCTTTGGTCATGCCTTTTGGCCATAATAATGCACCTTCTACATTTCAAGGTGTGATGAATTCCATTTTCAAACCCTTCCTTAGAAAATTTTTGTTAATATTTTTTTATGATATACTAATCTACAACAAGTCTTGGAAGGATCACGTTCAACATGTTGAAAGGGTGCTCAAGATATTGGAAGAGAAACAATTATATGCAAAAACCTCGAAATGTTTCTTTAGAGTACAAGAGGTAGAATATTTGGGTCATATTGTATCTCATTAAGGTGTTAAGGTAGACAGGGTATTATCACAAGTTTGTTAAACACTATGGGAGGATAGCAGCGCCTCTAACAACATTATTGAAGAAAGAATTGTTTTCTTGGACTCCAGAAGCAACTAATGCCTTTGAACATCTTTAAGAGGCAATGTGCGAAGCACCATCTTAGCTATGCCAGACTTCACAAAAGCATTTATTGTGGAATGTGATTCCTCAGGAAATGCAATTGGTGCTAATTTAATACAAGAAGAAAGACCCATTGCTTTCGAAAATGGTCCAACTAAAGGAAAGTATTTACATAAAGCTATTTATGAGAAGGAAATGTTGGAAATACTACATGCACTTAATAAATGGTGACCTTACCTAATGGAAATACACTTCAAGGTAAAAATGGATCATGATAGTCTTAAATCATTTTTATAACAAAGATTATCTTTAGAGGAGAAGCAAAAATGGGTCACAAAGATGTTGGGTTATGACTTTGAAATCAACTACAAAAAAGGGAAGAAAAATGTTGTTGCAAATGCACTCTCAAGAAAGGGTGAGGATGTTAAAGAATTGCTTTGCACCATTTATATTATACAACTAGATTGGATAAATGAAGCAAGGGATGAATGGAAGAATGACGAAGAAGTGTGGGCACTCATTCAAAAGCTACAACAAGATCCAGTACATCTGATACATTTAGCTAGAAAATGATTCGTTATGCTACAAAGATCACTTATACCTCTGTAAGAATTCCCAACTCAAACAAAAGATTCTTATGGAATTGCACACCTCTCCCTTACGAGGGCACTCAGGATTTTTAAAAACTTACCACAGGGTTAAGAAGGAATTTTTTTCGAACGGCCTTAAATCAAATATTCAAAAGCTTGTGGCAGAATGTTTAGTTTGCAACAAAATAAAGTTGAAACAATTAAGACACCGGGTCTATTACAACCTTTACCCATTCCAAGCCAACGTTGGGAGGAGGTTTCAATGGATTTTATCACAGGTTTACCCAAGTCTGAGGGAAAGAGTGTCATCATGGTGGTAGTTGACAGACTTACCAAGTATGCACACTTTTGTGCATTATCACATCCATTTAAAGCCAGTACAGTTTCTACTAGATTTATGGAAACAATTCAAAAGCTACATGGAAACCCAAAGATTATTGTAATTGACAGAGATCCCATTTTCAATGGAAATTTTTGGACAGAATTATTTTATTGTCTTGGTACTCAGCTAGCTAATATCTCATCTTATCATCCTCAGTCTGATGGGAAAACTGAGATAGTAAAAAATGTTTGGAAGGATATCTTCGTTGCTTTGTATCTGATAATCAGACACAATGGGTCAAATGGTTGCCTCTGGCTGAATGGTGGTATAACACTTCCTTCCACACTGCAGCAAAAATGACCCCATTTATGGCACTTTATGGATATCATCCACCATCCATCACATCATATTTAAGAGAAAATTTTAAGGTTCAAGTAGTGGAAGATCACATCGAACATCAACAACAATTTCTCCAACTCTTAAATGGTAACATCACTTTGGCGCAAAATATAGTGAAACAATAGGAAAATTAACATTGCAACAAAAGAAGTTTTTATGTAGATGACTAGGTATTTCTACAGCTACAAGCATACAAACAAATCTCCCTCAAGTAAGCTAAGAGTGATAATAAATTATCGCCAAAGTATTATGGTTCATACAAGGTGTTGCAAAAGATTGGTACTATGGCATACAAATTGGAGCTTCCCAAGTGCACCTAGTTTTCCATGTTTCATGCTTAAAGAAGGTTATAGGTGACAAGATCCAAATTCAAAAAATATTGTCATAACTTGACAAGGAAGGAAAAATCATATTGGAACCTGAAGTAGTCACAGAAACAAGAACACGATAGCTACAAAATCGATCAATTTCAGAGTATATCATAAATTGGAAGAACTTACCCATTGAAGATTCCAAATGGGAGGATGAGAATTTTATACAGAAGCATCCAGAACTACTTAAGCGTTGAGGACAACACTTTTATCAAGGAGAGGGGCATGTTAGGTCCCTATAATACTAGTGTATTCCCTTATTAGTATTGTCACTGTAGCCCCTTATTGTTATTGTTGTGCCCATGTTGTCCCCATATTGTTATTATTGTGCCCCATAGAAGCCCACTATTTTTATTATTGTGCCCTTACATTATTATTGTTATGTCGACTCTGATTATATTGTGACCCCTTAGACTCCTATATATAGAAAGGAGGTCTTGTCATTTCCATAATCCAATAATTGTTCAGTTTTGTAATGTAAAGGAGGTTTCCCCCTTGAAGAGGTGATTTTGAAGTCGTTGATCTATTTTTTCTTCTATTTTGTGAGCTGGTTGCATAACGCACTTGTTATATGTTGGATTTGACCATGGTTGCTAATGTTTGTTGAAGCTAGATTCTATGTTGAAATCCACCATGTCTACTTTTCTACTGTTGATCAGGTTGATAATTTTTATATGAGAAGCTCAGAATCATTGACAACCTCATTGGAGAGCAAGCATTGATTATATAGCATCATGAATATTCCTTAGGTTATCTGTTAGTAGACGTATCAATTGGTCGAGAATATTTTCACTCCCTTAGCCTATGGTCTGAGAAACTAGTCAGTTTGATTGTGAAACTTGGTTATAAGGCATTGAGTTCATGACCTATCCCTTAGGCTATGTGTTGGGAGACATATGGTTTCGTAGGGAGATTGATCTTGAGTTCCCTTCCTTAGGCTATGGCTAGGATTCCAATGGTTTGGTCAGGAAGGATGGGTTCTCTCCCTTAGTTCATGGATTGCGAGACTTCATATTTGAGGATTAAGATATGGATTCTACCCTTATGTTGTGGGCCAAGAGACCTTGTTTTTGGTTGAGGAGATGTACCTTGTCAATATGATTTATTTTTCCTTATTGATTGATCCCACTGGTCAATAGGGCATTGAGTTGGATGCCACGGGGTTGTGGCTTGTAGGATGTGCTGGATGTTACATATCTTTCCTTATAATGAGGCTGATGATCTCTCCCTTAGATTGTGGGTTGGGATTCCTATGGATTGGTTGGGGAGATTGATCGTGATAAAGAGAGGCTTATGCTTATCCTTTATGTTGTGAGTTAGGAGACATACAGATTGGTTGGGGAGATTTATTTTGATTGATACTGAATATTACCTCCCTAGATAAGAGGGATCATTGTAAATATGATAGCGATGGGTGATATTTATATCATGAAGAAATTGGAAAATTTAAATTTACGATTTGCCTCCAAAAATTGCTCAAGTCAACCTCCTTTTTGTTTAAGTCAGTTGGCTCCCTTAGAGGCATAATTTGAACCCTTATGAAGACTAATTATATTTGAGGCATTCCTCCTCATTTGGAAATATTCACATCATATATGTTTATGTTTGTTCCAACAAGTTTTGTGGAAGGAAAGGACGATGAAAATCAGAGGAAAGGAAGTAAAGAAGATTGACTTCTGTGAGATCTCTCTTTGGTTAATTGTTATCTTTGATATCTTGTTTATATGGATGTACTGATGGAAAATGGCCTCTATCATAAGAAATGATTTATGGGTTTTCCCCTTATGGGTTTTTCCATAGCCTTGGGCCTAGTTTTTATGTTTCTTGTCTCATGGTTTCATGGTAATTTTTCTATAGCTCTTTCATGTTTAATGGTTGAATTTTCTTTCGTATACTTGCTTAATGATATTGGATGAATAATATATGAAATTAATGCTAACTAAATCATTGGAAATAATTATATATGGAATAAAATATTATTTCTAGCTTGTGCCCTAGAAATATCAACCTTGACATAAATGACAAAGGGGGAGATCGTTGGAATAAATTTGTCATTAATGTTAAAGGGCCATAAGTAGCCCCTTAATTAAATCAATTTTTGATGGATTATTTAAAGGGAAACATGATAATGGATTACACAATCTTGTAGTGCTCCTTGAGACCATTCCAACAGGCTATTTATCACCCTCTAACACCTTTTTGTTCAACAAATGTGATTTTTTCAAGTGAAAAGTTAATTTTCTTTGGCACAGTGGACTCATACCTCCCTCACATTTGGTTTTCCTTCTTGGGTAGACTCAACATTTTTTGAGGGTCAACAAGACCTATAAATAAGTTGTCCCCTCTCCCATTAAATGGTCAAGCAATTCATACAACTGCACTCAGAACATTTGTGGAGAAATCCAAGGATAAAGGAAGGGAAAATATTAGGATATGAAGGGTAGTGGTCAATATTAAATGATTATCAGTTTTTGATCTTTGAAAGTGAATGAAAATCCTTGTTGAGGTTTTCTCCTAAAGCAAGAATTATTTTGGTTTATTTCCTATTTCTTGTTGTCACTCGTTGGGGCTGAGATTAAGTTTTGAGATTTTTTTGAAGTCACATTTATACCCAAAACCAGATCTATGTAGGCCACATGATAAATGCCAATTAAGGCCAAGTTTTAGCATAGGGAGAAGTGTTTTGAAGCCACAGAAGGAGACTAAAATTTAGTCCTATTTCAAGTTGCAGAACAAAGAGTAAATAGTTTTGGAAATAATACTCATAGGTGAGGTGAATCAATATTATCAAATCAATAACCATTTTTTTTTAGAGTCAAATTTATATATGCTACTTCAATGAAGGTAACTTGCATGTACATGAAATTGTATTTAAAGCAACAAGCATATATCCAACAAACTTATGATTCAGTTAATTCATCATATTTTTATCTTTAATCAGTGCATTAGTACTTCATTAACCATTTAAACAGTAACCATGTGAAGTAATAACAGAATAAACCATCACACCTAAGCAACAAACATGAACACCAAGATTTAAGGTGAAAACCCAATGTAGGACAAAAACCACATGCTGTTGTCTTCTTTTAATATAAGAAAAACTTGTTTACAATCTTGTACTGGTGCAGAATCATACCACTACATAGGCACCCACCTGCAAAAGGCTATAACCTTCTTTCATTCTCCACCTTGTACTGGAAGGGAGCTACAACCCCCTTGATCTTGTATTAGCTAATCTGTTTACTAGTACGTAGGTGTCGGCTTATAAAAGGCTACGACCTGCTCTCTTCTTCCAGGGACCATGTTTCATAAATTTTCACACTAGATACACCTGGAATGCAACACTACAATCTGAAGGCCTCGTTTCATTAGATTTTATACTGGACCCATTAGCAACATTGAAGATCAAAATTAATCATCACTGTAATACAACCAATCACTGAAAATCCATCGTCACTGAAGCAAATCACAATCAATCATTTTGAACATTCAGAACACTGTCACTAGAAAATAGTCAACAAAACAAAGAGTAGAACCTAGAACTCTGCATCAACAACTAGAACTAACTGTAACTTCAAACATCATATTTCATAATGTATACACTACTTCAATGTGCTGAACCAGCATGTATATGCGCTTTCATCAAAGCGAACCAGCGTATAGATCTGCAAATACTATCTTAAAACATCACAACTATTCTAGACTTCAGTCATACTCATATCAGAACATTTATAGAATAATGCATGGGTTAGAATTCAGATTTAGCCCAATCAACATCAAGTCATGCAATGATAATTCATTTTAGTTCTTATGATCTTGATCTAACATTGTATCCAAGGTGCACAAAATACTTTAGATCATCTCATAATCATAACCTCTACAACATAACATATACTTCAAATAGAAGTATTCCTCATAAACCCATTCACTTGCACACACTTGCCTAATGATCTTCTCCTCCTTATATAGTTTTAAGCCTTTCTTAATACCTCATACCAAAACTGCTTAGGACCGATACCTCAGACCAAATACCTCATACCAAATACCTCAGACTAAATACCTCGGACCAAAACCTTGATTTTCCAATTTGTACGTGATTTTCCTCTTGCGAGGGTTCATGTATATGTATACACTCTTTTTGCTCTATAGACCCGCGTGTATAGGCTTCTTGGACAAAGTGAACTAGCGTATACTTCTTGAACCACTCTCTTTCTTCAACCTCTAGAGTCTGATTTATAATCCTTTACTATTAGCCTATTGCATTGTGAACTATCATCTATGTGAGTTGCCATCAAGGACAACACATGTATCATAATGCCAACAACCTCCCCCTTTGGACTTGATGGCAACCACAACAGCAAGATACTATCCCCCTTTGACATCAAGGAAAAAGGGTGGACAAAGATATTCTCCCCCCTTAGTACATGCTAAGATGCACTAAGCCATCCATGCTCCCCCTGAGCACATGCAAAGTCTGTAAAAATATTTTCCAAAAGAATAACATGACTCTATAACTCAACTGTGTGAGTATGATCTTCCTTCACCAATGACTCATACATACATCGATCACCCAACCAAGTGGGGATACACCAAATTTTACTCATCTACCCAACCAAGTGGGGATATACCAAATGTTTATACATGACTGAAATAACAATTATTACACCATCCTTCCTTTGCATAGTGGGGTTACAAATTAGGTCTTTTCATGACCTTTACATCAAATGATATACATGACATTTATAACAAGGAACAACAATATAAACAAGATCATCATATTCATTAGAAACTATCATACACCATATATGATCTGCACCATCATCATCTATCAACAACATCAAGAACAACAACCTGTATATTTCCATCATCAAAAGAGTCACCTGAATCAAACAACTATGTGGATCAAGAAATATAATTATTGTCATGTACCGAGGTCTTTCATATAATGCCAACAATACTTTATCTGAAACATATGCTCCCCCTAAACCTATGCCAACTATTTACTATCAAATCTGATCATTGCATTTGTTAGTAAGAATCATCAAGGCATCATCATCAACCAGTTATTCATCAACTTATTAACAACTTATGAGGGCCAAAAACACTTCGAAATATCATCAGCCAACTATAACCATCATCAATCAAAACAGAATAGATAATCTATAATTCACTTAAGCATATCAGACCCCTTTTCCTGAGTCTATCCCACTTCTTTTTCTTCAAAACACCATATACATGATTGCGCAGCTTCTAATTCATGTATATACGTGACTTCTCTTCATAATAACTATGTATGAGAATTGGAATACTGAAGTTTTACACTTTCAGCTCCCCCTGGGTCTGTTATGTCTGTAAACTGAGCTATGCCACATCTTTCTGTCAACAATTCCTTCTTCTTCAATACCTTTGACTGTGATTATGTTTGCTCCTTTTGGTATGGTGATCGAAATTTTCTCCTATATTCCTTTTCTTTATGTCCAAATTTGTTACACACATATCATCTTACATGTTTCATATTCCTTCTATCACAATCAATAGCTTTGTGACCAAACATATTGCAAGAAAAGAAATATCCCTTAAAGAAACTCGAAACTGATGATCTTTCTGTATGACGGTCTTCAACCATTCTACTTCTGCATCTGGCTACAACATGTCCAAAATTATGACATTTAAAACATTCAACGTTATTTGTCAGAGAAAAGAAACAATTATCCCTTCCATAGTTAGGTGGAAGTGTTTTTCTTTGAAGTATTTCCTTCCTTGGTTATTGATGGGGTTAGCCTTTTATCTCCTTGTTGAGCATTTCATATTTTGTATTGAAGTTCCTTACCTCATTTTATGATCTAGATTTACCTTCTTGAAAACCAAGACCAATCCTTATAATAGGCTAACATTGAACTTTGATGATTTCATCTAACATTTCTAATCCTTTAGCAAATCTAAGATTCAGAGTCTTTGTATTTTCAAGTTCTTTTCTTAGACTGACTACTTCACATTCTAACAGTTCATTGTGTTTGTCCTTCTCAATGAGTTGATGTGTCATTATGTTTATAACTGTATCCTTTTCTGCCAAACTGATTTTGAGTGGATTGATTTCTTTAAGAAAATCTTCCTTTTCTAAAGCATCATTTTCATATGCCATGAGTAGTTTAATTTCTTGATCATCTTCATCACTATTGGATAATCTATCACTATCATCATGAGTATAATAACTTCTATTACCTTCTGTAAACATATTTCCTTTGACATGAGGGCATTTAGCAGTGTAATGACCAAATCTGCCACAAGAAAATCATTTTAATGGTAGCTTACCTTTGAATCTTCCGGAACCCCGTTGAAGCCTCTTGACAAAATTTACCTCATCTTCTTCTTCTAAAATATGTCCTGCTTCATTGTGCTCTTCCTTTACTTTTCCCTTTCCTGATGCCTTAAAGCAACTTCTCTCATATCTGATCGACCTCCTTTTCTCATTTCAAAGGCAGTTAGAATTCCATGGAGTTGAGTCACAATAATAGTTTGAAGATATTGTTTTTCTTCTATGGAAAACACTTTTGACTTAAATTTAGAAGACAAAGATCTCAAAATTTTCTCAACTAAAGTAGCTTCATCTATCTCTTCACCCATATTTCTCATATGATTTACAATCCCATCTACTCACATGAAATAACTAGAAATACTTTCATCACTATGCATCTTGATAGTTTCATATTGGATTTTGAGAGTTTCTAGTTTAGCACATTTTACTTAGGAGTCACCTTTATAGCTCTGAATGATTCTGTCCCATATTTCCTTGGATTTGTTGAGCTACATGACTTTGATGAATTCTGATTTTCATAGACTTCCTAATAAGGCATTAACAACTTTGGCATTGATTTCATATGTTTTCCTTTCTGGTGGATCCATTGGGACTACTGTTGGATATTGATATCCTTTCTCCACAATTTCCCAAACATTAGCTCCAAGTGACTAAAGATACGCTCTAGTTCATGTTTTCCAATATACCAAGTTGTTCCCACTGAAGATTGGTGGTCTGATAGATCCCATGCCTTCGTGATTGTTCATTTTGAAAGATCTCCCTTCAAGCGATCAAGCTTCTTTTGAAGGACCTACTCTAAAACCAATTGTTGGGAATAATATTGAGAGGGGGCGGTGAATCAATATTTTCAAATCAATAAAAAAAAAATTTAGACTCAAATTTATATATGCTACTTCAATGAAGGTAACTCGTCTGTACACACAACTGTCCTTAATGAAACAAGCGTATATCCAGTAAACTTATGATTCAGTTAGTTCATCATATGTTGATCTTTAAACAGTGCATTAATACTTCATTAACCATATAAATAGTAACCATGTGTAGTAATAATATAATAAACCATCACACATAAGAAACACACATGAACACCAAGATTTAAGGTGGAAACCCAATGAGAGACAAAAACCACCTGTTGTCATCTTCTTTTAACATAAGAAAAACCTATTTACAATCTTGTACTAGTGCAGACTCATACCAGTATGTAGGCACCCACCTACAGAAGGCTAAAACCTTCTCTCTTTCTCCAGCTTCTACTAGAAGGGAGCTACAACCCCCTAGCTCTTAGACTAGTTGATTTTTTTACTAGTATGTAGTTGCCGACATACAGAAGGCTACGACCTTCTCTCTTCCTCCAGGGAACGCGTTTCATAAATTTTCAGACTAGACACACCTAGAACACAACACCACAATCTAAAGGTCTCGTTTCATCAAATTTTCATACTAGACCCATTAGCAACATTGAAGCTCAAAATTAATCGTCACTGTAATACAACCAATCACTGAAAACCCATCATCACCGAAGCAAATCACAATCAATCATTCTGAACTTTTAGAACACTGTCACCAGAATATAGAATAGAACCCAGAACTCTACATCAACAACCAGAACCAACTGCAACTTCAAACATCATATTTCATAATGTATACACTACTTCGATGTGTTGAGCTAGTGCGTATACGGGCTTTTATCAAAGTGAACTAGTGTATATATTTACAAATACTATCTTAAAACATTGCAACTATTCTAGGCTTTAGTCATACCCAAAACAAAACATTTATAGAATAAAGCATGTTTTAGTATCCAGATCTAGCCCAATCAACATTAGATCATGCAATGATAAGTCATTTCAGTTCTTACGATCCTAATCTAACATTGTATCCAAGGTGCACAAAATGCTTCAGATCATCTCATAATCATAGCCTCTGCAACATAACATATACTTCAGATAGAAGTATTCCTCAGAAACCCATTCACTTGCACACACTTGCCTAATGATCTTCTCCTCCTTATATAGTTTTAGGATGTTCTCAATACCTCCGACCAAAACCACTTAGGACCAATACCTCAGACCAAATACCTCGGACCAGTACCTCAAACCAAATACCTCAGACCAAATACCTCAGAGCAATACCTCGGACCAAATACCTCAGACTAAATACCTTGGATCAAAACCTTCATTTTCCAACCTATACATGCTTTTTCTCTTGTGAGGGTGCGTGTATATGTATACGCTCCTTTTGTTCTATGGAACCACGCATATATGCTGCTTGGACAAAGTAAACCAGCATATACTTCTTAAACCAATCTCTTTCTTCAATCTCTAGAGTCTAATCTGTAATCCTTTGTTGTTAGCCTATTGTACTATGAACAATCATCTATGTGAGTTGCCATCAAGGACAACACCTGTATCATAATGCCAATAGATAGGTTGTCAAGAAATGTTCTATCATCTTGTTCTAGAAGTAGAAGGAAGTCCTGATAGGGTTGAGTTTTAGGGATAAGGAAAGGCTTCTATAGGAAAAATTTTAGAGCACCCAAGAAGCCTATTTAGGTTATAGTTAAGGCACAAAATCAGACCTATTTTGAGATCCTAGTTGCAGGCCTAATTTGAGGACAATATGAGGTATGATCTAAAGTTGTTTCTTTTTACATTCTTGGGACTTTGCATGGAATGACTAGATTAATGCTTAAAGGTTTAATGAAGAAAAATGTGAACTTCGATAGTCAAGTGAGATCAACATACTTGAAGATTGTGTTATGAATAGAGTTTCTTAGCTCGAAATAGAGACAAATAAGAGTTATATGTTTTCATGTGTTTCTAGTTTGGTATGATAGAAGAGTGATTACATTCATAGTATGTAGAGTTGGTCCATGGAGAAATCCTAGAAAAATACTGAGTACATGGAGCATGTTGGAATTCCTTCTTTGTGATAAGAGATTATGTAGCTCTAGACTAAGTTTGAGGTAGTCAGAAGTTGGCCATAGGGAAAACCAAAGGCACATTGAATTGTGTTCGAGAAAGCAGCTAAAGGACATGAGTTTGTATGAGTATAAAAGAATGATGATAATATAAGAGTTGATGTGTAGTAGTGGTTGAGGAGGAGGATAGTGGCAAGATTGTATAATTGTTGATTTTGTTCAATTGTATCATTATCCTTTGTACAAGAGCTAAAAAATTTTGTTCTAACTTTTATTATTAAGTGTGGAAGAGTGATGTTAGGCAAGGAAGTTGTAGCTTCTTTTAGGAGGTTGTCACCTCCTTCCGGTGGATGTTGGTAAAACAGGGGTTGTAGCTCCTTCCAGTAGTGGTTGGTAAAAATAGAAGTTGTAGATTCCGTCAAGATATAAATCAATTATTAATATAAATCTTATATACCTTTTATATGATGTGATTACTTAATGATCTGTGGCCTTTAAATTTTAGATCTAAGACTTTTGTGATCCATAATTTTGATATTAGTCTTTCAGATTAATCACATTGCTAGGATTTGGTCGACGTTTCAAATCAACTAATGTGGCTCATCCTCAGGACAAGGTGAGAAATCAATAGATCTGAGGGAATAAATAGCAAGGATGCATTACTGCCCAGAGTTAGCTGTCAGGTAATTTGTTAAATTGTTCATTGATTTAGTTAGAGAATAGTTGTTATGTAATAAATAAATATTTAATTTTGATATTATAAATTGATAATATTAAATTTAGTTCATTATCTGTTGTGTAATAAATTATTATATTTCAATTAATAAATGATATAGTATCCAATATTATTAAAAATTATCTAGAAATCATTAATATTAAATTTGTAATAATATCTAGAAATAATTAAATTATTATATAGTTTGTTAGGGTTCACACATAGTATTAGACCGCTGTTATGAAAGTAATGTATTTAAATTGTAAGTTCATGTTATATAGTAAGTCACTATAAATAGTTAGATTAAATAAGTGTAATTCGGTTGGGTCTGGCCTATTTTTATTGATTGAATAGTATTTAATTCATAGATAATTTAATATTAATAATTCCAAATATAATAGAGAGACTGTAATATAATATATCAATGAGTATGATGGTATTCTTATTATAATTTATTAGGATTAATAATATTAAAAATCTTAACCTTATATTTAATCACAGAATCAATAATTGATTCTATAGAATAATATAATAATTTTAATCTATTATTTTAATATCGATAAAAATAAAAGACTATAATAGGAAGGAGGAAAACTAACAACATTAGAAAGAAGGAAGGCAAAGATACTTTTAGATCAGAGATATACTTCGACTGCAAACAAATAAATTAAAGAAAATTAATAAAGGATTGAGGGGGGGAAGCCTGAAGGTGAGAAGGGAGATCCAGCAAGAATGGAAAGGGGAAAGGAGAGGGAGGGGACGAAGGGTCAAGAGGAGAGAGCTGGAATCTAGCTTTTACTTAATTTTCAGCCATCATCCCTATTGAGGTTTTTGGCATTCCTCTCTATTTCAATTGTTTCCCTGAGTTTCCTGTGGTGGAAATGATCCACCCTAGCAATGATTTTGGATTCTTCAATGCAGACATGGTGTTTTGATTTCATAGGATGCTCGACAAGGGCTGATGTGTGAGAGAAAATTTTTCTAATGTCATCCGCATGTTCACCGATTCTCTACTTAATCGACCTACATGTCTCTCCAATGTAGGGGATATCATAGGAGTAGGGAATAAGATAGACCCCTTTCACGTCTTCACAGTCAATGGGGTCATTAATGGATCTAAGGGAATTTTTAATGGTTTGGAGAGGTTTGAAAGAAGAAGAGACATTCATGTTTTTAACAATATGCTCAATCCTATTCGTGGTCCCCTAGATATACGGGAGATGAACCTTAGTGATAGGATCAGCACGGGCGGGTTTTACTATTGGCTCTTTGTTGGCTCTGTGAAAAGTCTTGAGGCTCTCAGGCTTGCTATACCCATTATTTCCAAAAACCTAAAGAAGATGAGATTTCTCTTGATCAAGGTGGATATCATCAAAGATTCTTAGAGAAAGGGTAGCAAGAGTGTTGAGAACCCTAAATTTCTGAGCAGGGAAGTGATGAGAACTGGCATGGAGATATTGTTCCATGTGGGTCTTCTTCTAAAAAACTTGGTGACAAATGGAACCTCATCCATTCTAGAAAGGAGAATGTCGAGAGAGGGAAGGCAACCATTCTCCTCAATTTCCATCGTGAACTTGATGGATTCTTATTGAGAATTAAGGTGGTTAAGTAGCAGATCAAGTTTCTCACAACCATGAGGCGAGATGACACAAGTGTCATCAACAAATCTCTTCCATTTTTTAGGCCGAAATTGAGAAGAGGCTAAGGCCTTGGTTTCAAAATCTTCCATAAACAAGTTTTCTACAATAGGGGAAAGAGGGGAACCCATCACGACACCACAATTTTGGTCATATAACTCACCCTGGAAACTGAAGAAAGTTGAGGTGAGGCAGAGGCCAACAAGCTTGGTAGTGTTTTCATCGGTAATGTGAATGATATCAATGGCCTCTTGGATGGGGATTTTGATGTATAGGGATATGACATCAAAACAAACCAACAAATCTCCAGGATCTAATTTGATATCTCTCCACTATTGAACAATGGAGGTAGAGTCTTTAATGAAAGAATGAGTGTGACGAATAAGAGGTTTGAGTTTTTGGGCAATGAATTTCGCAAGAAGATAGGTAGGTCTGTCTATTGTGTTAACAATAGGCCTTAAGGGGGGCCCATGTTTATGAATCTTTAGAAGGGCATAGATTCTAGGAGTAAGGGGATTGCTTTCAATGAGCTTCTGGGAAAGAGGAAGAAGAGATGATTATGAAATATTGATTCACCCCCTTCTCCCACATACACCCTTTCAATGTTTTCAACAACATTTAAAAATAAATATATATATATGAATTTAATATGCATGTTAATTAAAATATTTCGATGTGAATAAATATATAGAGAGAGGGGAAGGGAAGGGTATTTCTTATTCCATTGATAAGTGTTTTTAATTCATTGTTGATGTTTTCATTCATATATATATATGTGTGTGTGTTAATCCCATATCTATCAAGTGTCGAGTAACATCAAATATCTCGAAAT
>APFE031087002.1:21871-97452 GCA_000404065.3 Pinus taeda
TTAAATAACATGTTTTTCGTTATAGTATATATATAATTTTATTTTAGTGCAATAAACACACTAATACACGGACATTCCTATAATAAACAAAAGAAAATATGAAAAATAAAAAGTAAATAAAAATACATCCGGAAATTAATAATATGTACTAACACCGTTATCATTTTTCTTTATATAATTATTGATTATTTTCATTTTAGAGAAATATTAATATGAACTAAAAGAGTTTACCACCCAAACTATGAATCTTGATTCAAATAGACTTCGTCTTCGTCATCGTCATGAGCTTCGTCTATATCATTGTTTTTTCTTCTTTTCTTATGTGGTCACTATAAAAGCATGGATTAACAAGAATTATAAATAAGGACTAATTCTCACCCTTAAAGGAAGAATAATTTAAAGGAAGAATAATTAAAAGTACTAATATCTAATAGCTAAAGTAAAATTAAATATAAATTAATTGACTTTGTAATTAAACCATTTTTACATCAATTTTATTCAAGTATATTTCGATTTATCGTTAGTTAAGCCAATTCCATATTTTTGTTAGTTTATCTTCATTAAGGAATATATATAATTTTAAAGAAATAATTAAAAGAAAATATTTAATATTATTATTTCTTTGGTTTTAATTTATAAAAAATGATGTTGAATTTCATGTTTACATAATAACTTTATTTTTAAAATTTCAATTCTAATTGCAATAGATTATTAATTCTTTTGAAAATGAAAAGTTGTTGTCCATAATTATTCTATCCTCATAATTTTTTTTTGTATATAACAAGTAATTTCTAATCACTTTTTCTTTTTCAATGTTAACATCAATCAGATATTTCTTCTTATTTTATTATTATTTTTCATGAGATTATCATCATCCCTCCAAATGTGGGTCCACTTGAACTTGTGTCTATAGCAATCTAACCACATAATTGGAAATGTATACCACAATTATGAGATTGTAAATATAATAAGAAAATGGAGTGCAAACAAATCAATGCAATACACCATACATATAAATATATTAAGAATATAATTTTTTCTAAACATTATTCAATTAAAAAAAATTGGATATGAAAAACCAGCCTTAGGTGTTATTCAAATCTATGGTAAAAAGTTGAGAGAAGGAAAGACGGGGAAGGGGAGAAATAAGAGAAGATTGAATAGAAAAAAACGAGGAATGGAAAAAAGGGAAGTGAAGAAGAAAGGAGGAGGAAAAAAGAATGATTCTATATCTTATAAAAAGAATACACTAAATATAATAAAATATCGAAATTTAAATGTCAATATGTTTATTTCTAGTAGCTTGGAGGAGTGATTTTATCATTGTACTCAGGTTAAATTCTCACAGGTGACATGATGAGCTTTGTTGTAATGGTCTTGAGTTTGAGTACTATCCCAACCACTAAAACATACAATTTCCTCATATATAAAGATATTTCTTATGGGAAAAATAAATACTATAGAAAGTTAATGAAAATTTTGAAAGAAAAATCTTCTAGCACAACTGTTAATACTATTTAGACATGAACAAACTAAAATCAAATGAAAAGAGTAGCTTGAAAATCACTTCAAAACAAATCGCAAGAATAAATGGAGTGGAACATAATAACATCACATTTTATTTTGCATCTCTTTTGTTGCCATTCTTTTGCAAAAAAAATAATATAATAAATGCATTCAACATCATACTTAATCAATGTATCATTTTTATTATCTCCTACAATTATGAAAAATTATCCTATTGTAGTAGTGGTGTAACTGGAGCATGGTATAATTGTGTGGAGTCTGATGCATTGAAAATTGTGTTGTAATTAATCTGAAACTTAAGGGAAGTCCTAAGTCGATACCCAAGCCACAAAAGAAAAGCAGATGGATCGGTGTTGTAATTGATGTCAAGGTTAGGGGGAATGAACACATCAGCAAGCAGTTTGGATCAGTGCATCACAAGAGATT
This sequence comes from Pinus taeda, assembly GCA_000404065.3. Lineage (NCBI taxonomy): Eukaryota > Viridiplantae > Streptophyta > Pinopsida > Pinales > Pinaceae > Pinus > Pinus taeda. The sequence continues at coordinate 23,825 of APFE031087002.1, forward strand.
GTTGGCTTGTCTTCATTTTGGGGGTTCCTAACATTCTCAAAGCTGAACAAAAAGTGGTGTTCAAAATTCTATTATCATAGTAAACCTCTAAATTCATGTGCCATATGATGAAAGGAATTAACTACCCTTCCCCTCGTTAGCAAAACTACTGTCAAACCCCCCTGGAACTACTTAGACATTAAAGAACAGGTGGAGGGCGATGTCGCATCAGTGCCTAGGTTAGGTGTGACAAATGGATCAAGGTCAAGGAGTAGAGAAAGGTGGTGGAATTAGGTTGAGGCCAACAATAACTAAAGGAATATAACCTTTGAATTAGAGAAAACACCAAATTATGGCCCATTTGTAAGTTAACAGATATAATGTTTCTATGAAAATTGATGACACTAACAATTGGAGTTCGAATATAGGGTTTTACCCTCAGGCCCCTAGAACATCACATGTATCAAAAGTCTTTAAATACAAAATTTCATGGCTTTTCCAGATATGGTTCACACTTAATCAAGATGTTAGACATGATGTGCTAAAGTATAGTTCCGAAGGGCTAACATCTATTGAGCTCTTGCATCATCAGGTATATAGGAAAAATTTTGCATACAAAGGTTCACGAGATTTTCTTGATATTTGATATCCTAATTATTAGGACATACCAATTGTAGAAATGACAAAGAAAAGATGTGGCATGCCAGGAGAAGGAGAACTATTAGAGCAAGTGACATGACAGTGCCAAGTAGAGGACATATGATAAATATCCAGTCAAATATATCAGTATATTTGAGGTGATCAAGCACCTGTGTTTCAGATGGGTTGGACTAAAGGGAGCTCAAATATGTTAAATGAAATAACGAGTTCACCTTGAAAAGTTCCAAGCTAGAGATAAAATAAAATTAAAGGTGGCATCGATATAAATATATAAAATGTGTTTTTAAAGTCTTAGAGTGTTGTACAATGTGAGAGTTTTCTATTGTTTGTAGTGCAAGAATTTTATGTAGTACAAGAGAAATATATAGTGTGGTTGTGTTGATAAATGTGTGAGATGTGTGTTTTCTATAATGTGATAAGAGGTGTACAAAAGTTACTATAAGAAAGGGAGACGATAGTGTGTCAAGACCATAAGAAGCGTAGTTATGTATGGGAAAATCACATGGATAAGTAAACATAGGCTTGACTAAGATATTTAAGCAGTCTGAAATGAATACCTTAGGAGTGGAAAGAGCGATATGTACATTGAACAGGGTGAAGAAACTGGTCCAAAGCTAATGATGAGAATTGAAGAAGATAAAAACAAACCAAAGAATATAAAATTGTAGATCATACATAAGTAGGGATTAGTGTCTCCAATAGGTTGACACATACAAATATAAGGTGATTAGTGTATCATATATGTTATTCCATACAAAGAAATGGGGATGGGTTGTGCGGGAATTTCATCTCTTGTATGTTGGTTCCTACAATGATTGCAATTGTAGGTTAGTGCCTACAAATATTGTAATGATAGCTTAGTGTGTATAAATAATAACTAATTAAAGGGCTTTTTATGATTTTCTTCCCTAAAGTTTTTCAGGAATATCCTATTTTCTTTGGATTCATCATATGATAGATATTTTATTATGCTTGAATGTTTATAAATTAGTAAATAAAGTGTATTATACTAATTTATCCCCCCCTCCACCCCACCCCACACCCTACCCTCACAGTATAATTGTGATTCAATAGTTCATATGAGAGTGGATTTCTTCAAAAGCAGTCTAACCAATGGATGCTAAATTTGAGGGAGAAAAAATGGTTAGTAGGATGGAAGAAACTATGCCTTTTAGAAGAATAGGATGAGGACATCATGGAAGTCACTTGGTGCTTGTATTTTTCTATTTGTGCTGGATGGTTATCAAGTTCCAACAACTCCTCCAATAGATTGAGATCATAAAAGGGATTTTGTAAATAATGTAAAAGCTATGAATGTTAATTTAAGTGGTCTTACAGAATCTAAATTTGTCAAGGTAGCGTAGTGTGGATCTACTAAATAATTTTGGAACAAGCTTCAAAATAGCTATGGAGGGGATGGAAAAGAAAAGAGGAAAAGGCTTCAAACTCATAAAACACAATTTGAAATTTTAAAGATGAATAAAGAAGACGATAGTGTTGGATTTTTCATTCTTATATATGAGGTTGTAAATATTATTAGATGATTTGGTCAAAATATTGATGAATCATTAATTGTTCAAAAGGTGTTGAGATCTCTTCCATTGATATTTAATGCAAGTGATTCAACCATTGAATAAATGAATGAGCTAGAAAATGTGAAGATGGATGGACTACATTGAATCCTCACTGCATGTTAGATGAGAATAGCAAAAGGAAGGTCAAGGTTAAGGGAAGTACCCTTGACGACATCAAAGAAAGAAACTAGACACAAGGACCATAATCATTCCGACTCTAAAGTAGATGAAGAATATTCTCAATTTATGAGAAAGATAAAAAAGAGGATATGGAAAATACAAAGGTAAACTACCATTGAAATGTTTTAATTTTTTTATACTAAGCAACATTGCTTCTAAATGTCCACATGAAAAATTGGAAGATAGTGATGAAAAAGAGGAGTAAAAAGATAGCGGAAAATGTTATCAACGTAAAATAGAAATATCTTCGAGGAACAAAATATTTTATTCCAAATGATATGGTAGCTTATCAGAAGAGGATGATGAACATGCACCCAATGAATACAAAAAATAATTCCTACTCATGGCCATGGATACTCAATACACTTATCAAGAGAATTAGATTCAAAGGAAGAAGATGTTGATGGAGCAATAGATCATGAGGGATAAATTATTAGCTCCTTAGTAGGAATGGAAAGATTTAGAAGGAAAAAAAGTAGCAGGATCTATTAAACAAATCTAAGAAAAAATATCGTAATTTTGATGAAGAAACAACCATCCCCCTAAAGATATAACTAGAAGAGGATAAGAAAATGAATGATATACTAATAATTTAGTGAAAAGAAAAGGAAATAAATTGTGAGAAGCTAGAAGTAGAGGTTATATTATTAAGAAAGGAGCTAGAGAAGCACAAAACTGACAAAACTTAGTTATATCTAAACTTAGAGTTTGTAAAAGGGACTGAAAATTAGATAACATTCTTAGCTTCCTAATATCTCCCTCTATTAAAACATGTCTTGTATAAAGAACATTATGATATATTCAATCCATGATCAATATTTAAGACACTAAAAAAGGAACAACCTAAAATGTATGCTTATTTTCTCAAAGGGTATAGCGGCAATGGAAGAAAATTCATAAATGAATTTAAGGATTAATAGAGGCGTGAACTTATCAACAATACAAGAAGCACTAGAAAGGAACTATGTAACTAGCATAGGTCCAAGTTTCCTCACATAGATGGGAAAAGTGGGTTCACAAGAACTATTCCCTCGAGAGGACCCTTCTCATTGAGGTATCAAAAACTCTTCTATGGATATTTCTTTTCATATATTAATTTTGGTCATAAATCTATAGATTGTAGATCCTATGCAAGGAATTTCTATGTTAGAAATATAATTATAGGATCTTATAAAATCTCTATGAATGACTAATATGTAAGTAATAAATATATAGGTTATTATGAAATAGATGTTGGAAGATACAACTCATTTTCACCCCTATTAGGTCATGCTGGATGTTACAAATGAAATAACCATGGACACAAAGCAAGTGATTGTAGAAGAAACTCAGTGAGTCCTCCCAAGAAAAACAAGAATAAAGCACAAAGGTATGGAAAAGGAACAAAGAGAATTAAGAATAATATGGACTAGCTCTATGTGTTCAAAACTAAGAAACTCAATGGTATGTTGATGGTGGGTGTTCACATCTTATAATAGGAGATAAAATCAAATTTCTCTCTAGAGGAAGTCAAAGCTAGAAATGTCACTCTTCAAGATAACACATTATCCAAAATAATGGATAGAGGAATGATTAGCCTTGATAATGAAAAAGCGAAGCGTCAATATGTCCTATTTGTTGAAGGTTCAAAGAACAATTTGCTAAGTGTAAGTAAAACGGTTGATATAGGAGATTAGGTTACATTTTATTCTAAGGGTTGTGAAATAAGGAGGGAAGGATCTAGCATATTGGTGAAAAAGAAATGAGGACTTTAGATAATGTATATTTCCTTAATGAAGGTAAAAGAAAATATTATTGTATGAGAGCGTTGTCTCCCTCATCTTATTAGTAAAATAAAAATATAAGAAGAAGAGAGAGGCTTCGAGACTTCAATCTGTGGTGAAAATCTGGGAGAAAACCTTCAAATTTGGAGGAAATAGCAAAATTATGGTCCAAACATTAGTTAATAATGATGGTTTCTCTATGGAAAATGATGAGCCTAACAATTAGATTTACAATATAGGGTTTTTCTTATTGCCCCCCCAAACATTTGGGTGTATCAGAAGCATTTCAATACAAAACGTAATGGATTTTCCCAATACCAGATATGGTTGGCACTCAATCAAGTCCCTGATCACAAGGATGTAAGGTATAACACCTAAGGGATAACAACCCCCACATTCTTGGATCATTGAGCGTGAAGAAAAGATTTTCAATACAAAGGTTCATGTGATTTTCTTGTATCCATTATCCCTATTTTTTGGGTTTGCCAACTATTAAAATGATAGAGTAATAATGTGGCATTCTAGGTGGAGGGAAATTATTAGAGCTGGTGATGTGGCAGTGCCATTTGGGGGACACATGTGATGGGCCTTCAAATTAGAAACAAATTAAGGCCCATTTGACAATCCTTTAGCACATTAAACTTCTCATTTTGCATTATATGACATATTTTTAGCTTTAATATGTTCATTAGAAAGTTTTAGAGATAACCGCATATTTGTGCCTATTATTATTTATTTTCGTAGAATATTGTGAGAATATTGGGCAAATTATGAAGATTTGGAGGTTGATATAATCTAGGGAGTTTACCCCTACTATATTAAGGTGCAAGATTGGATAATAAATGAATTGAATATCACAAAATTATTGACAAATCCAGGAGCTCTACTAATTGAGAAAATCCAGGAATGTCTTCTCTATCATTTAATGAAGATTCCTAATCTTGGGAACCATATCCACTTTGTGAGGTATTTCAGAGGGGAAATTTGTCTCCGAGATAATTTTTCATCATCACCTTTTATAAGTACCAATTGGAATTTTCCTCGAGGGGCATGTATTACTTAGTCTTCTTGTGGAGAAAACTTGTTATATAGTAGCTCCACTTTCATTTCTAGTAGCGATGTACTTGGATTGACTCAAATAATGAAGTTTTGTGCCATGTTTAGATTCTAAAACATGGTTTCCTTCATATTATTTTGAGTATCCTTGGGCTCGGACATACCAGGAACCTTAGATACCTCTTGTACAATTTTTGTATTTCTTTTGAATGTCTTTTACACCTACATCTCTTATTTCTGCATTTACTATTCATGCTCCTTTTTTTGCAAGTCATATTTGTTAAATTATTGAAGTGATTCATTTACAAGGTTATTTACAGAGTCACAAGCATTATTCATCCTTATAAAATATTTTATAATTAATATTAATCATTAAGCTACTTGGGTTAGTTTTCTAGTTCACAAATCTAGAATTTTTGAAAGACTCTTGTAGCAAAATAGTAGTAATTTTCTGCAATTTTTTAGAACATGTTAATGAGATTCATTGAGTTTACTACACTTGTATTAAGTCAACAAAAAATTCAATTTATTAAAAATAATACCCAATATTATTTTCACTTGATAAGGTTAGGCATTTGGTAGGTTAACTAGCTCACTATTTTTTGAATTTCTGGTTTTAAGAGTAGTAATTTTCTATTATTTTTTAGCACATCTTAGAAGGGGTATTTTTGAGTGATTCCACTTGTAATAGAGTCTTATTATATCCTAATTTATAATGAATTTGTCCCATCTCATTTTCATTTGATTTTCTTAGGTATTCGACAAGTTATATCGAAGCATCGCAACACTATAACAATCCTGTAGCATGTATAAACTTGACCAAATTTGCTCCAAAATATTTGTTCTTGTCGCTTAGGCTTGAATCATGACCCCTACTATTTGAATACATGATTGATTGGTACAAAATACCTCTTACTCCTTATCTCTTCTCCATTGAAATTCACTTCTTCAATTTCGGATAGTGGACAAATTATGAATTAGATAGCACAATAATGATTTCCTTGATCGCCACATCTAATGAAATCTGTCAATGGATCTAAAACCTTTGGAATGTAGTGATTTATTACATGTTATTTCCTTCATGCAAGTTAGATTAGTTTTCTTTCATTATTGTTAATCTATGGCTTCTATTTCAAGCATTGTTATTTCCATTCCATATACTAGGTTTCCTTTCAATGCAACATTTACATTTTGCAAGCTTCATGTTTACAATTTTGCAAGTAGTATAACCTTTATATTTGTGAAATTATGATTGGTATTTACATTTGAGCAAGAAGAATTTATATTTATTGAAAATAGTGTAACATTTCCATTTTTTAGGTTTGATTTCATGATATTCACTTCATTGCATCAGAACAACGAAAGAAGGACACATTGTATGTTGCACATATAGTGCCAACACCTTTTAAGTTTGTATGAACTCTGAGTTGATAATTTAAGCAGGTAGCCTTGGGATTTGTAGCATTCTTGTTGCAATACTGGGGCTCATTAACGTGTCACCCAAATTTAAATTTTTCGTTTTCCATCTATGCAAAGATAAGGGACAAGTGACATGTGTTAGGAGCGTCATGTGGTAGAGGACACATCAAAATTAGCCATGTGTCATATTGTGATTAGATGATATAGGAATGAGCTGGAAAGTTTGATTTCCTTGATATTTTACCATACCAAGGTTTTGTATCACCCCCTTGTGTAGTTATTTTCAACTGATACCTTGATGTCTGATGAAACCCAATAACCTAATATAAGGTGAAACCCAGTATTCCAAAATCTATTATCTAACAAGAGTGATAAAAAAAATAATCCCCAAAAACCAAGAAAGAATATTTGTCAAGTGTTTTCCATCATATCACTATATTGAGTGATGTGAAAATGGTGATTTCATAATATTATCTGATATCCCAATATTTGATATGGTAAGTTTTTTGGTCACATCACTTGATCATGAGGTCCTAAGGTATAGAACCTAAGGGATATGCACTCCAAGAGAGTAAAAATCTTGGGATTATGTTTTAGAAGGGAATGTTTGAAAGTTCTCAATAGCTTGGGGTGTGAGTATGATAAGAAATTGGTCACAACATGTGGCTCTAGATGCATGGTTTCCCTAACATGTAGGTGCTAAATGGTTCTAATGTTTCGATATAACACATCATGTGGACATTTGAGAAATAGGTCGCTCATGTATATGGGCATATGTGAGGTGCTCAAGCACTTATGTTTCAAAGAGGTTGGACTAAAGCGATATAAAATATATTAAAGTAGTATACTTGAAATAATGACCTTAGCTCAAAAATTTCCAAGCAAGAGATCAAAGAAAATAAAAGGTGGCACTGGTTTGAATATATAAAATGCATTGTTAAAATATGAGAGTGGTTTGTAGTGTGAACTTGGTTTATAGTGAAGTGTGTTAGTGGTGTGTATTATGTAATTTCCTTATAGTTATGTGCGAGAGTGGTTTGCAATGCAAGAGTGGTTTGTTGTGAGGTGCGATAATGTATAGAATGTGAGAGTGGTGCGAAGTATGACACTGGTATGCAGTACAAGAGTGATATGTAGTTTGTTAGTGTTTAGAATTGTGTGAGGTATGTTCTATATAGAGTGTGATAAGACGTGCATAATAGTGATTATAAGCATAGGATAAGATAATGTGTTAGGACCACAAGTATAATGGTTAATCAAGGATTTAAGGATAGAGCAAATGCATAAGTATACAAATATTTGATTGGGCCAAGTGAGTACCTTAATTGAGAAATATGTGTAGCATGACATGAATATCTTAGTAGTAGAGAGGTATATGTGCATCGTAGAGGGTGAATCCTGATACAAATTTGATGCTAAATAGGTAGTTACAAAGAATTGAAGAAAATAATAATAGACAAATGAAGATATGATTGAACATCAAATATCAATGGGAAATATCTCCAATAGGTTGGTCCCTACAAATCTAAGGGGATTTTTGTATCTTGTAGGTTGGTGCCGACAAAAAAAATCAGATTTGTATCTCTAACAAGTTGGCTCCCATAAAGCTAAGTGGATTGGTGTATCTTGCAAGTTGGTACCTACACTATATTGTAACTATAAGTTTGTTCCTACATATATATTGTAATAGTAGGTCGGTTCTTACAAGGAACAACTAATTAAAAGAATTGTTTTGGTTTTCTCCCTAAAGGATTTCCACATATATCCTACATTTTATGGTTTTATTATGTAACTAAGATTTTCTGATGTTTGAACTTTTATAAATTAGTATAAAATCACATTAGATCAATTCAACCCCCCCACCCTTACTCTAATCATGAATTCAACAGAAGGCTATGATTAGATGTGTAAAATATAAACATAACCCGTTCAACTTGATTAAGGATGGGATGTTTTATTTAGTTTTAATATGAGGAATAGCCCTGAAGGCTGGGAAAACTTTGGACTAGAGATTATGATATATGAATTCTTTATTGTAATGGAAATGAAACCATTTAAATTAATTATATTGATATATCTAGTCTTGCATAGTTATGAACTATAATTTGAAATGGGAATGGAATTGTTAATAAGTAGAAGCTAAATTATTACCAAGATATTATATGTTCTAATAATATCAATAAAATTAACTTTCCAACAATGTGACCTTAAAAAAAAATTGAATACAATTAAGACTTAAGATCTCTATGATGAAACTAACACTTTGACTAACACAAAATTCATCTAAATAATTGTTTAATACTACATTATCACATCCCTAGAGAACTCCTCAATTCAAGGCTCGTCAAATCCCTTTGGATGTGTAGCACTGTCGAGGTTCCTCACAATGGAAATGACCAATTTACAAGTACTTAACTCCTGAACTATGGATCTAGCTCTTATACTTCTTATTCACATGTCAGATATGTTATACATGTATAATTAAACATGCAATATTAACACGACTATAATGATTAAATATCAATTAATGTCCACCTCCATGTACTAGAGTCTAGAATATCATATCATTATTATGCTACAATTATTATCATATTCCTATAACACAGAATTTCTCACAAAATGCACACCATGTATAATGAATGAGACCCTTGTCCCTTCCTCAAAATTATATTAATACCTTTGTTGAAGTTACAATATAATGTTGTGAACTTACATAACTTAGGTCCTAAGCCTACTCCCAAAATTTCAACAAGAATAGACAAATGTCTTTCCCAAAACCAAGTTCCAAATACAAATGCAAAATACCCCAAATTGTTCCACCCTTTCCTTGCATGAGTTTGGCACAAGGTTCATCGATATAGGTGTGTTTACAACTTATCTTGGCCTAGACTCATCTTGGTCTATTGTTGTAAACTAAGTATGAGAATTCAGGTATATTCCTCCTGCGAATCACACAACTAGTTCTCCACTAAGCTCGACTCTTGTCTACCATGAGGGTAAAGGGATTCTTGAATAGATACTCTACTTTTTTTGAACTTGCAATTTGTACATATACCTTCACACCCATTCATTCTATCTTAATTCTCATCCTCTGACCTTTCTTTGTTGTGTTCATTCCACACATTTATTTATACTCAACCACTATGAGTGAAAGGGTGATTCGGTGGTTCGGATGACACTATATTTATTGGTCTAACACTTTGTCTCTCATTTTGACTTTCATTCCATATTTAGAATATTAATTTAGGTGTGCTTGTTGAAGCTCGAGTTCCCTTGTTCCACCTTGGGAACACTCATGCCAACCATGGAACCTTCATTCCGCTCTGACATGGGAGAACTCATGCTAACCCAGGCACCTTCATTCCATTTAGCACTCTTATCCATTCAGACATTCTCAATTTCTCTTAGTCCACTTCTTACACTCTCAGGTGTTATTGGACCATATGGGAAAAATCAACCAAAATTTCACACAATCATCACAAATCATGTGATGCTAGTCTCATGTAGCAGCTCGACTTGTTTAATTTGTGGAACTTATGGGAACTCAAGAATGGAAGCCTGACATCCTTCCCCACTCTAAAGATATTTTTTTCCTAAAAAACAAACCCTCTTAGCAATATATCTTGTTATAGGTGTTGTATCATCAAGAAGACTACTCATCAAATTAACATCTCATATCATTGAACATCCTTCCATCCACAATAATCAAGTGAATATTGCTCATCTCCTAACATTGCATCAATATTGTGAATTTGTGAATGCTCCTATGATAATGTCATGTGTTGGATACCCTTGTGTCATTATCTACTTATATAGATAATATAATCATAATGAAAACTCTAAAACAACTCATGTCAACCAAAAAAAATATAAACATCACATCCCGTTGTCATCTCAAACATCTACACACATGCTCATCATCTCAAAACTACACATCATGAAGTACCTCTACTAGGAACTCCACATATGTCCTTCGACTCTCCACCCTAAGAAACTAACGATGATCCAATCTTCAAGAGATCTCAAAGAAGATGAAGTGGGTTATTCTCATGGATTACCTCTGCATACTCAAACTCTACCAATAAAAAATGCTCGTTGATTTCTCGAATATGCTCTATCCAATCTTGAAAATGGTCCTCTTTCTCCTCGAATGACTCCTCCATATTTATTTTGAAGGTATGTTAATAAAGGAGGTTCGAAACCTATATTAACCTTTCTCTCCTTCTCCTCAACCAATCTCTCTAACTTTGGATCTCTCTAACTCTACTGTATATCTAGGCTCCTCAAGCTCTCTACATGTTTTCTTATAATGCTCATAATCTTAAACCTCTTCTTGAACTACAAAATAAATCCTTTTGGATCCATCATCATCGTCATCCTCAATCAATTCACCCTCCTCATCACAAATGTTAGAAATATCATTAAATTTGGATGTTGAAGTATCAACATCAATCATTTGAGATATCTTGGTGAGATGTAGAACTGTCTTTGTTAAGTCAATCATCATCTTCGTCTATTGTAGACGAATATAATCCACATGATCCAACGTCCTAAGATTCTCATCATCAAATTCTCTCTCCTCCACATGGATAACTTTCACCCCAAGTTTGTCATTAGCACAACTCGCTCTCCAATCAAAAAATTATATCCCAATACAACCTCATACTCATCCAACTGAATGAAGGTGAAGTCAAGCTTCCCACTCCAACTTCCATTGTTCACTAGAACATTTATGATCATTTTGAGGAGTCTCCTATCCTTATATTTCGTTGCCTTCAAGGACATATTGAGTGGAACAATATGCAATACTAATATCCTAACTACATCCTCCCTTATGGAGTTGTGGATAGAATTGATATCTAATAAAGCAACCTATTGACTCCCATCAATACTTATACTCACATAGTTCGATCGATTCCTCCTTTGATAATGCTTTGGAGTAGTATTTTTTGATGAATCCATAACCAAAACTTACATCACTCCTACATATGTCTTTTCTAATTTTTGCATCGTGGTTAACTTCTATTTCAATGGAAAATTATTTTCCATATGATCCTCTCCATATATCCAGAAACAATGCGGCCTTTTCTCCTTTCCACAACTACTATGGTTTGGTCCATCCTCTTTCAAAGACTTCCCTTTCCTCTTCTTTACCTTCTTCTTTCCCTTTTCAACATTGTGATCTTCCCATTTTTCCTCCCATTTGCTTACAAATCCAAATCCTTATCTGGTGTGATGATGGCCCCGGAAAGTGTCAAAACATTCTACCTTCTCATCTCTCTTTAGGCCCAAGGTTGTAATCACATCATAAAGGTAAAAAGAAAATTTAGATCAAACATGTCCTTCATCGAGAACATCATACTCGAATTCTCACAAAAGTAAGCCTATATACTACAATATTACATTCCTCAACTTAGTCTTTGCCTTCCAACTCTAATCTCTTTGTCCAAATTGTGTGTACAAAGCTTCCTTCATTTTTAGCCATCTAGTGATGTCATCTTGGATGTGACCAGTGGTAATATCCTTTACTTTAGTCCTCCACCGCAACTTAATATTCCGTAAAAAGAATGTAATAGGTTCCCTGATCTTGTCCTCCTCTAGGAATGTCCCAAGTTGTCCATGATACAGCTTTACAAACTAACAAAAAATGCTAATCACATTAGTATGCATGACATCATCATACAATTATGGTTCCTTCACCTTCACATTCATTGTAGTAGTAAAAGAACCCTACCTAATGACTTGCTTCAATAACAAATCACATCTAACTTCTCACAAACCAATGACACAATATCACTAACCTACATCTCTAATTGATCGAATCTTCAACCACCATAATCAACTTTACCAAGCACCTAATGAATCAAAATAATCAATCTTGAATGTTGAGCACCACTCCTCTTAGCATGTGAAACATTCATATCAACCTCCCTTGTCAAATATACTCTAAAATATACTTCATAGGAAGGTGGTATAACTTTCTCTAATACTATCTATCACATCATGCACAGTGTGGGGAAGAGCATGAAATTATCTTCAAATTGTTTTAGTTATTATTACTGCTTCACAACAATCTTATGTTCTGAAGGTTCCTTCATGGGAAGGTGGTGGATTTCACTATGGTTTCACCTTCAAAGAAGGTGGTGGGATTTTCTCTAATACCACCTATCACACCCCCAAAGTTCTCCTTGAGACAAGTCACGTCAAGTCCCTCTAGGGATGTGACTCTAGCAAGGTTCCTCATAATGGCAATGACCAACTTATCGATACTTGACTCACATACTACACCTCCAACCGTTTTACTTCTTATTCATTTTCTAGATATATTATGTGTGTGGAATCCAATATGCCGTATTGATAAAAGAATAATGTTGAAACTTCAATCAATGTCCACCTCCATGTACAAGACTCCACAATATCATATCAACATTATGCTAGAATTGAATGTCACATTCTTACAATATAGTACTCCTCACAAACTGGAAACCACATTTTAAGAAGGGGACCATTGCCCCTTCCTCAAAATTATATTTATAATCATCTTCAAGTTACAATACACTGGTACAAACATACATAGGTTAGGCCCTTAGGCCCCTCCCAAAATTTCAACTAGAACATATCAACAATTTCCCATAACCAAGCCACAAATACACATACAAAACAACCAAAATCATTCCGACCTTTCCTTCAATGAATCAAGCACATGGTTCCTTGGTGTACATGTGTTAGAGAATTGTCTTAGCTTAGACTCCTCTCGACCTACTCTTATAGAATAAGTCTCAAAACTGAGGCACATTTCTCTTGCAAATCACATGACCTGTTCGCCACTCTACTTGACTCTCCTCTACCATAAGGGTAGACCGAGTCTTCAATGGATATTATACTTCATTTTTACCTATGGTTTGTACAAAGACCTTCACACCCATTTCTTCTATCTAGCTTCCTATCATTTGACCTTGCTTCATTTTTTTCATTCCACAAATTTATTTATACTAGGCCATAGTGGGTGAAGGATTGTGTTGGGAGGTCAATTTGATGCTTCATCTATTAGGCCAACATTCATCCCATTGAAAAAAACACTAAATTTGGTTGAGACAACTTCTTCCATCTTGGACGCATTCATTTAGGTGTGCTAGTTGGGTATGGGCATGCTCATTCCCACTCAAACATTCTCATTCCACCTTGGGCATGCTCATGCCCACTCAACCGCCTTCATTTCACACTAAACTTTGTGTTCTCATGCCAACTCAAGTGCATTTTGGGTGCTCCTAGTTCACATGGTCACTGTTGTGCTCTATATCAACTTCATGCCCTCTTTGGCACTCTCGACACGCTTGTGAAAAAACCCCCGAAAATGTCAAAAAATCATCACAAATTGTGTAATGCCCGTCTCGTCTAGCAACTAAACTCATTAAACCCGTGGAAATTTTTGATGCTCAAGCATGGAGACCTAACACATATACTTTAATTCATTCTATTCTTAAAAATATAATATTGTTTTATACAACACTCTTCACAATTTTTACATAATTAAAAATTTTAATTAATTACAACCCTAATGATATTGATAAATCAGGTATAACTTTTTTCCTTTTTAATTTGCTTATTAATCCTTATTTCAATTATAAAATTTTAAAATTTAACAAGAATATATTTATATTTATATATTATCACAAATAGTATAAAATTTTAAATTATTACTTTATATCAATTGTAATTATATTATAGATGGCTATATATCAAAATTGGATGAGACATTTCAAATAAAATAGTTGATATCCAATCATTGTTCTCCTTTTTAATCTTGTTTACATGCAATGTTAAATATTGATAAAAATTACTAATCTCATTCCAAAAGCATGATCATCAATTTAATAGCTTTAATGGTGATCAAAATTTTCATTCCTCAACTTTCCAATGTGCTCTCAAATAAAATTGTTGAATAATTTAGTGAAAGGCAAAAGGACATGCCTAATATTTCAGCCATTATACAATTTTCCTAGTACACAACATGTTTCAGTAGGGCAAGTAAAGTCGTCCATTTTCCGAACAAAATCAATTCAATTTTCGTTACCAGTATCCCATATGATTCATTATCCTCAACTTCTTTTTACCAATATCTAAGACGATTCATTATCTATTTTCCAAACAAAATCAATTCAACATCTATTACCAATACTATCGACATTCATGAACAATGAAATAAGAGATCCTTCTAGTTTAATATTTTGTTACATCAAAATTTCCTAATAAGATGACGTATAGGTTTACTTCTCTTTTTAAGAAAAGAAAAACCAAACATGTATTCATCTAAAAATGCATGTGTACATATTAGTTTTGATACTCATAATACCTAAATCTAGTGTAATACCACAAAATAACATACTACTAGAAACCAAGTTCTATTATAAAAAAAAAAGTCCTCCCATCTCCTAGTCTTCAAAATGTTATAGGTAATTCACTTAAAGGACCAGGAAAAACATTGGAAACCAAAACATTAGATAGATATCATCTTCAGCCTAAAACATACATCAAGAAATAATCTTTACCAAACATTAATGTAAGAGCATTCACATGATCTTGACAAGAAACAATGAAGTGAAGTGATCCCTCAACACTGTGGGAAGTTATCTAAGCTTTGTTGATGACCCTGCCAAGAAAATGGCATTTGATGTATCTTAGAGTCATAACAAGTCCATCCTTTGACAAGGCATCAATGACCTTGTTGAAATCCCTATGCAAATGTGTAAAGGTAGTCTAGGTTTACTTATTAGATAAGAAAAATATTTTGCAATGAAGAGAGAAGTGAATGAATCTTATTAATTCATGTAATTATTCATTTTATAAAGTTTTAAATTAATATTTTCTATTGGAATAATTTTTTTAATTAGTGGAAAATCTTATCATAATTCTGTTGTCAAATTAATAGTGAGGAAAACCATTATTGGTTGTTATTTGCAAATGCATGTTGAATCATCACTGTAAGAGGGTAGGAGTTTACTCTTCCCACATGCCTTTGGGTCTTGGGTTGTTAACCTATTTCCTTACATCCAAGGAAAATGAACTCTTAGCCAAATAAAATTTTTCTAAAACTAACAGTAAGGACAACCATTACTGATTGTTATTTGTGAATACAGGCTAACTCATCACCTTAAGAGGGAAAAATTTTACTCCTACTAGATGCCTCTATGTCTTGGGTTGTTAACTTATTTCCTTACATATGAGGAATACAAACTCTTATCCAAATAGAAACAATAAATTTTAATATTGAAAAAATGTATAAGAAAATAATTATGTCGATATGGGTCTCTTCTTGAAAATGGTTAGCCAAACCTTCATCTACCCTTTTCATTAAGTGATAACATCGTTCCAAAATTTGATTGGTCCAATAAGTTTCCAATAAGTTTTAACTATTATGTAGCCAGCGGGAAGGATGGAAATTCTCATGGTGGCAAGCCCAACAGTGGTTGATATAAGCAGACAACCCTGGTGTATGATCATTCATGCTCCTCCACTTACAACAAGGTTTCATGCAATAGCCTTCTTTGCAATGCTCTACCTAAGTTTGAATGAAAGAACATTGTTGGCTGTGAATACCAATATTACTTCTCTTTCTCAATGCACCGAAGAGTTCATCTTTGAACAAGATACATCAATGTGAAGATACTTGGTTTATTCTTGTCTTATATCGATCCATGGACCACAAAATCGATTTTCTTTTTGTATGCAGATATGTACATAGATGGAACTAGGGTGGATCTAGTGCCAATGTTTTCAAGGGAGGGGGGAATATCAATGTAAACATTTCAATGTGCACAAAAAATACAGTAACATAATCAATCAGGAAATAGAAGTGAAATTATTTAGAAGAGATAAGTTCTAGAATCATTGTAGAATATGTCAAGTCCATTTATGCAAAGTCAAAACCTTTCATCACAGACTGCCTTCATTCTTTCTTGTTCCCTTCTTTTTATTGTATTTTGAGTCCATGTAGGAGAAAATTTCTGACAAAGATGTCATAGGGAGATACACGGATGCTCAAACATAGGGGTATGTTACCTAACCAAAAATTTAAACTTGAATATGTGAATAAGAAACTAAATAGTAAGCCATCGAAAATAATTTTTCTTAGCGCCAAGTTACCCTACCTATCAATGAACATTGGCCTGAGTAATAAAACATATACACTTTGGTTGCACCAAAGGTTCTAAGCCCATGTTTTGGGTAGAAAAAATTACATATGATTGTGAATATTTACTTGGATAATGGCCCTCTGTTGATTCTCCATTTATGATCTTTAATTAAAAGAGTTATTTCTTAGCACCACATGTGAATAAAAAAGAACCACATATAAATCATGAACCACAAGTGTCATGTTGATTATTGTCTTTTGCTTTTCTAAAGGGCTAGCCAAGTAAAGCAAAAGGCAACAATCAACATGACAATTATATCACAACACATTTTATGCGCAGGCTAATTTCCATTTTATCAAAGTGAAAAAGCATTTTTCTTGGATATTTTCAATTATATTATTGACATAACTCCAAACTAATTTCCTTCCCTAGCTTCTAGAAACCTATACACATAACTCAAATGTGGCAATCAAACAACAAGTCACAACCAAGTTTATTTCCTGTATGCACAATAGAGAAAAATTCTAATGGGCAATGCAATATCTACATATAATATAAATTACAATATGAGGACCCTTGAAACAAATATTATTGCATAGTAAAATATGTACATAGATAGGATCTATCGAAGTGGATGATTCTTCAAATACTTTGTCTACTTGTAGATATCCTTAAAGGAATGTGCACACACACTTGAAAAACTACCTAATGCTTGTAATAGACCTGGAAGGCTTGTCTGAATATTATTTAAGGTCATTTATTTGGTTCCTCTAGTGGATTTTGAATAGTTTTCCTTTTCATCTCCTAACCGCCTTTCATATATTTCAATATTTTCTCTTTCCTTTTCCAATGGATTTGTGTGATCCAATTTAAATTGAGACTCTAATTTAGCAACTTCACTAGCAGGTATTAAATACAAACTATAATACTTATTTTCAATATTTGCACAAATCAATCATTTTGTTTTGCATCTCTCTAGAAATGTTTTATGCTTTCTTATTGCGTTTTTGTTCATCAGCTTGCTACATCACTATATAGCATGAACAACATAGATGAAGCGTTTGATGGACTCAAAATCAACCTGGTATGGAAATATTTGAAATGCTTATTGTTATACATCACAAAGAGTATAAATATGTAGGTCAATTCCTCATTTCCATTGTGCTTCACTCCCAAGATGAACAAGACTTAGATGTGTCCACTCATACAAGGCATGAATATAATCATGTTGATCTTTTATCAAGCTAGATAAATTATTTTTCCATGTTGTAGCTTTAACTTCTAACTGAAGTGTTTCTTTCCTATGACTATCACTTGTAAATTCCCTTCTTTTTGATGTCCCCAAATTATTTACCTATTGCACAACACTTTTTCAGATCCAATGGCATTTATTCATGGACTTCCACATATGCATGAAACTACGCATAAAAGGTAGTGTGATATAAAATGCTTCTTACTTGCATGAATGCTATGAGTAAATACTTCCTCACTAGACAGTTGATTTCACTGACACAATCATTAAAAAGATTGAAATATTTGTTAGTTTGATGTTTCTTGTGAGTTCTAACTACTTTCTCAAATTTGATCTCATCAAAATACCCCAAGCTATTGAGAGAATATGTGTCTTGCAACTAAGATATTTTATGGAAAGAGAATCAAGAAACATTTTTCATGTCAAGGGCATCAAGAGACTAATGCCATACATAAATGGAATTTTTGGGTCTGTAAATAAATGATTTATTTCTAATTTCAAATCTTCCATGAAGTACAACTACCAAGGAAAATTGATGAAAAACAATCACAGAGTCCAACAAATGGAAGGAGAGACAAATACAAGAAAGTGGTGCAAAAATGATCAAAGAACAAAAATAAGAACAAAGCTAAAACATATCAAAATAAGATCTTTTTGAGAAGAGACCCCTAAAGAAGTCCATTGATGTATTAAGAGTCAAGAAAACATTTTTAGTCATATACATGGGCTACATGAGTCAATTGTTTTGTGTTATTTTAAGAAATGATAAAAAGGTCCTCATTTGAAGTTAGATAATTTATCTAACTATATTTTTTTATAATTTCCTAATTTAGATTATAATGTTATGCTACTTTATGGACATTTGACAAGATATATGTTCCTAGCTAAATGTGACTTTTGTAGATAAGAAATTTAATAATTATTGTGAGCTCATGATCTCCATGTTTTAACAACAGAATGGAATTGTTCCTCGGAAAAAATAGCTTATTTTGATTGATCCCTAAACTATCGTGGATATTCCAATGGATAGTTCATCACAATAGATCTGATAATATTATATTTAAAAAATATGAGATTCTACACTATTACAATTTTATTTAATTTCTAGATTTGTAAATTTTATTGTAATTAGTGCATGCATGCGAATATAAATTATGCAGAAAAGTATAGAACAAATAAAACAAGCTCACACACACATAATACACGAGATATGCTCTCTACGATACGCTTTCGGGAGAAAACCTAGCTGGAAGGGGAGGTCGTTTCACTCTCTTCCTTTGTCTTGAAATATGGCTGCAGATACAAAAATATAATGTATGTAGCTCGTGGAATGCTATAGTGCACAGATCCTCTATGTGTGCTCTACCTCCTATCTCTCCTCGCTATCTTTTCTCAACTATGGAACAAAATTCTCTCAAAAGAATTGAATGCCTCTTCCTCCTAGTGGCCTGGTTATAACGCATCCCGATAGCCTACTAGTGGTTAAGTTTGACTACATCAACTCTTAACTAGAGTTACAAAATAGACCCTTCTAGAGTCTTTTACATCGAAAAAATGTGGATGTCCCATTTTCCATGAATAATGGAGGTCGACGTGGCATCCTCCTGAAGTATATGTTTGAAAAGAGGAAGGTCAACTTCTGAGTGGCATAACTTTTGCATATGGACTAAGATTGTTGTGATTATTGCGCCGTTGGAAATATTTTTATGTGAAAAATAGCATAAAAAGGTGTGACACTTAAGTGACAAAGTTTCACCACCAAGAAATGTCATTTGATACCTCAAAGTGCTCCTGGAAGGTTTCAAACCTTGTTTTGCCAAATTGTGTCCCGCTAGTAAAACCAGTCCAGTGAGCAGATTCCTCCAAAACTTTCCTGTTCAAATGCATCGATATCTATGAAAAAAAATATAATGATCCAATTCGTATCATTGATCATAATATTTCTTTTTACTTCTATTCTATGCACTTGAAAGTGAAAAAATTGGTAACCTGACACAATTTCTTACATTACAGTAATTTTGTGTAGCATGGCTTTTAGATAGCACATCAAAATGCCCTTTTTCAACTAATGTTAACCTCATACAGTTATTCAATTGGATGATAGTCATCACAAAAGGTAAAGAACAACTAGTATCAATAAGCAGTTTTGTTGCCAAAGATAATTGTTAATGGGTAGCTCATGGAAGTTTCTAAGAAAGTGATGCAGGAGCATTCAACTCAAAAGAATCATTGTATTTTAGTAGACATAGGGGGGTCTTGTGTTTTAAGGAAGTTGGTTTCCTAAGTGTCAAATTAATGTTATTAAGTTTTTGAGTGATCTTAATGAGAGAAGCTAGAATAGGGATTTAATTAAGTATAGTGAGGCATATTTGTAATTGTTCTCGAATGTTGGAGAACATGAGAGATTTAGGATAGTTGAAAGATTTCAGAATCATTTGTAAATCTTAGATTAGGATTTGGTTTCATGATTTGTGGATTAAAGAGGATCCTTCAGGAGAAAGATGGGATTTTAGGATTTTGTTGAGAAGTTTATCGATCTAAACCAGGAATTGGTTATAGAATCATTTTGTATAAATGTAAGCCTAAAAGGCATAGTGAAGTTAGATAGTTAGTCAATTAGATAATTAGAGGTTGTGAGTTAGAGGTTTGATTGTAAGTCTATGGGTAGGTAGAAAAATGGACACCACTGATACAAAAGATCAGGACAAGGAGAGAGTTCCTATGTAAATACATGTTTATTAATACAAACAACTCGATTCTGAGTTTATGTGTGTGTATGGAGTAATTTAGTTATAATCTATGTGTGAACTAGAGTAAGTTCTGTGTAACAGAGGTTGCAAGTGGAGTCCTAGTAGAACACAGAGAAGAAGTGATATGAAGGATCATATTAGATCATTTGAATCCATTCGAAGGATCATAGTTGAGATTAAGGAGTGACAATGATTATAGAATGCAGAGTTAAGTCCAAGAGGGGGTTGTGTTGCAGGACAACCAAATACCCTAAACCCTGGAGGAACCTGAAACCACAGAAAGCTTTGAGAAACCACGTAAAGGCACAAAGGAAGCAAGTAAATGTGCATAAAACCATCGGATCATTTAGATCGACGGATATTAATGGTGGAAGAATAATGGAGAGGAATAGATCTGGATCGTCAGATCGATAGATCTATTAGATTGATGGTGATCAACAACTGTGATGGTAGGAGAGTATAGATTTTCTTGATCGTGGTTGAAGTCTCACACTCACTCCTAGCCATCGATCTCATATTCAGCTTTTGAGGTCACAGTTAACTGCAGGGGTTAAGACCATTTTAATACATGTGCTAGTTGAAGTCTTATAGATCGTAGATTTGATGGCCTCTTATATGCAACGAATATCAAGTCATAAAGTGATCAGAAGTTAATTTCAAAAATGAACCCGAACAATTATAGATGAAGGATTAATATTCTTTATAAGCTCTGTAAGGGCGGGTAATCCCCATGCAAGTGCCTCACCCAATATCACTGTTAACCATTGGATCAAGTATGCTTTGATCAACAATGGGGGATCACTGATTAGTTTCGCATTGCATCCCTCGCCAACCAAGTTAATAAGTAAGTAGCTATTTTATGAGTGGATGAACCTTGGCCTTAAGAAAATGAGACTTGCGATGTGTGATTCTTGGGTGTATCATCAACTGTTAAATTGAAGGGTGAGATCAATAGCGGAGATTAAAGCCGATAAGGCTTGGACCTAAGCAGACCTGAGAATTTTATCAATGCGATTTAAGTGATTTGAGTTCTGGTGGATGATGGGTTTAAGTGGCGATACGACGCGACAATCATTGGTTTGATGGAGTGAAATCAATGATGGAGGATGAATGTGATAAAGGTAGAGCGTCGGAAAATGTGCAAAGGTGTGGATTGGTGGAAAGGTAAGGCTTACATGTGTTTTATGTGTATTTCTATTATATAAGAATTATAATAGAAATAAAGCAGATAAAGGTTTTATGGGTTAAGTTCGAATATAACCAAAGTTAATTGTGGGGTCTGGCTAATATGTGTAGGGTATAGAATTAACCAAATGTTAAGAAGGGTTGAATAAAGTTCTGCTCAAAAGGATGAATTAAGGGTCAAACTATGGTTAGTCAAATATAACGTTTCTGCATAAAACTTAATTAAGAACATTAAACCTTGGTTTAAGAAGGTTTTCACCTTGGATTAGGTGATTAAGGCTTGGGACCAGTGACATGCAATTTTATTTGAATAATGTGGGTATTGTTAGCTTAGCCCGGCATAATTTGGTATCAGAGCAAAATTGTGGTTGAAACAATTGATCTCATAACATAATAAGGGAATTCTATGTAAAATATCTTTGAGAAAATTTTGAATGGAGTTATGTTTTAAGGTGTGAATCCAGGCAAGAGGAGATCAGATTCTAACCTAACAAACAAAAGGCACATAGAGATAATGTGTAGCAGAAATTTCAAATACAAAAGAAACAAAGGGAAATCCATTCAAAGTGCAGGTGAATGGTAGAACGAGATCATGCAGATATATTGAAGGTGAGGTGATACATTTTTATTTTAATTTGATTTGAAGATTGGAGAGTTTTTGGTCTTTATATTGATCCATGTGTAGTAGTATAAGAACAAGATAAGATTGCAGCAACCTAGAGCAAGGAGTGCTCAATTGGTTCCAAAGGAAAGAACTAGAGAGATGCCAAAAGACTAAGCTTAGAGGAGAGAAGCTTAGTGAGGCATATGTAGCAATAAGGAGACTTGTTACTGTAGAGGTATTGTTGTAGTTCACAAAGGCAATTCCACAGAGGATGTGGGTAGAATTGCTAAGTAATGAAGGAAGTTGATAAGACTTTCTAAGTGAAAGAACAGTTGGTCAGAACCAAGTCTTTCATTGTGATTGAAATACGAGAGGACAGTTGTGTTCTTAGAAGATACATATGAGTTGAAGCCTACAAGGAGCAGAGAGAAGTGCTCAAAAGAGGTTCTAGAGATAGAGAACCAAGGGCTTGCCAAAAGACCAAGTACAGAGGAAAGCTTGGTTAGGTAAGTGGCAATAGGGAGGACTTGATGTTGCAGAGGCTTTAGTGTAGCTCAAAGTGAGTGAGTGAAGAACTCATAGAGATGGAGAAGAAGATGACTACTGGTAGTCATAGTAGGGGTTCTGAGGAAGACCATAACAGAATAAAAGTGAAGAAGGAGGATGCCAAGGCAAATGGAAAGAGAATGAGTCAAGAGGAGCTTGATAAGGAAATTTCAGAGAGAAAAGAATAACTCGATGCATTAAGGAGGGTACTGGAGGAAAGCCAGAGACTAGGTTGGGTCTTGAGGAAAAATACAGTAGAGTGGAATAAGTTATAGAGAAGGCTACAATAGAGGCATGTAAAGTAGCTGATGGAAAAACTTAGAGAAGATGAGTTGGAAATGGAAGTGTCCATTTCTGAACCAGAGCAGGGTGAAGTTCTAGGTGAATAAGAAGGAATTATTGATAATTTTCTGAACTATTGGACAAATGCAGAACATCAGGAAAATGTAAAACCTTATATTGTTGAATATAATTATTTTGATGTGATTACAGGTTTTGCAGAGGATGAGCAATCTTTTGAAGCTATCAAAAGTATGGAAGAGTATCTTCCAAAAGATCAAAATTTTGAAGTAAATAATGATGGAGAATATCTCTCGAAGGAGAAAAGCAGTGAATTATTGTAGCAGAAAGAATTTAATAATACATTGATGTTTGAAGTTGTGACAACACAGTAAAAATTTCTTATGAAAGGAGATGAAATTGAGTCTGAAGAACCGATATGTGAAGCAACTATTGAGACTGTTGAACCTTGTAATTTTCAAGCTGATAATTTTTGTATAAATACAGAAACCATAAGTAATGATGAAGTACTTAAGAAGTGTCACAGAGAAATTGAGTTGCTGAGGTATTTGCCGAGAAATTCAGAGTATGACAGTGTGATTGTAGTGGAAGGAGTTCACTACAGTGGACAAGAGCAGAAAGACATCATTAGAGCAGATGAGGTGGAGGGGAGACTAATTGATAGTCTTCAGAGTACATTAGAGAATTCTTTAGAGAATTCTTTAAAGAGGTTGAATCAACGTATTGAAGTGTTGATAGAAGAGCAGAAATCAGAGCAATACACTCAAGTGTTGCGAAAGGAAGAAGAGGCACTAAGGCCTTATGTTTTTTATGTTAATAATTATTTTGTGAGTGTAGGTTTAGTTGCGGATGTTGGAGGAAATTTGGCATAGATGAGTAGCCAAGTAAATATGATAGAAGAGGATTATGTGAAAGATTTAATCCATGGAACATAGATGTTCAATTGTTGGAGAGAATGCTAGAAAGTTAGGATTCAATGCAGAAAGAGATAATCATGAGAGAGGGTAAGGACGACAGAGAGGCAGAAAAAGTAAGAATGAGAGAAAAAGTAAGAATAAGCAGAAAAAGGGTAAGATTAAGAATTCGACAACTTCAAAGAGAAGAAGAACAGTTTGAAGAGTTAGTGAACAATAGCAACAACCTGAAACAAAGAGAAAGAGGTAACAGTAAGTGGCAGAGTATGGACTAGCCCAAGGATGTGTTGGAGATGGAGATTGAAGAATTATGGAAGTTGATGATGAAACAGCCAGGGATGAAGGAAATGATAGCGGGAAGGATGATCAATCAGAACTTAAACCTGGTTGACAAGGAGAGGAAGATGAAATAGAAGAAAGCAGACATAAAACAACAACAAAGGTGCAGATCATTCAGACAACTACAAACTAAAGTTTGGGACCCTGGAGGTTTTCTATCAACATATGAAGACACGTGATCAGGACATCATGAATGTTTTCTACTTTGGGAGTTTGATGCAACAACATTCAGCCCAAAAGAGTCATTGTATTTTAATAGACATAGGGGGGTCTTGTGTTTTAAGGAAGTTGGTTTCCTAAGTGTTGAATTAATGTAATTATTAAGTTTTTGAGTGATTTTATTGAGAGAAGATAGAATAGGGATTTAATTAAGTATAGTGAGGCATATTTGTAAATGTTCTCGAATGTTGGAGAACACGAGAGATTTAGGACAGTTGAAATATTTGAGAATCAATTGTAAATCTTAGATTAGGAGTTGGTTTCATGATTTTTGGATTAAAGAGGATCCTTGGGGATAAAGATGAGATTTTAGGATTTTGTTGAAAAGTTTATGGATCTAAACTAGGAATTGGTTATAGAATCCTTTTGTATAAATGTAAGCCTAAAAGGCCTCGTCAAGTTAGATAGTTAGAGGTTGTGAGTTAGAGGTTTGGTTGTAAGCCTACAGGTAGGTAGAAAACAGAGGCCACTGATACAGAAGATTAAGCCAAGGAGAGAGTTCCTCTGTAAATACGTGTTTATTAATACAAACAACTTGATTTTGAATTTATGTGTGTGTATGGAGTAATTTAGTTATAATCTGTGTGAATTAGAGTAAGTTCTGTGTAACAGAGGTTGCAGGTGGAGTTCGAGCAAAACACAGAGAATAAGTGATATGGAGGAACATACTGGATTGCTTCAATCCATTCAAAGGATCATAGTTGAGATTCATGAGTGACAATGATTAAAGTATGCAGAGTTAAGTTCAAGAGGGGGTTGTGTTGCAGGAAAACTAAATACCCCTAAACCCTAGAGGAACACAAAACCACAGAGAAATTTGAGAAACCACACAAAGGCATGAAGGAAGGAATTAAACGTGCACAGAACCATCAGATTGTTTAGATCAACTGATATTAATGGTGGAAGAAGAATGGTGAAGGAATAGATCTAGATTGTTAGATCGACAAATCTGTTAGATCGTTAGATCGACAAATCTGTTAGATCGACGGTGATCAGCAACTGCGGGGGTAGGAGAGTATGGATTTTCTTGATCATGGCTGAAGTCCCGCACTCACTCCTACCCGTCAATCTCATATTCAGCTTTTTAGGTCACAGTCAACTACAGGGGTTAAGACCATTTTAATCCATATGCTAGTTGAAGTCTCACAGATCATAGATTTGATGGCCTCTTATATCCAACAGATATTGGGTCATGAAGTGATCAGGCCTAAATTTCAAAACTGGACCCAAGCATTTATAGATTAAGGATTTATATTCCTTATCGACTCCGTAAGGGCGGGTAATCCTCGTGCAAGTCCCTCACCCGATATCACTGCTAACTGTTGGATCAAGTGTGTTTTGATCAACAGTGAGGGATCACTGATTAGTTTCGCATCACAATATTTCATGAGTAGATGAGCCTTGGCCTTAAGAAAATGTGATTTGCAATGTGCGATGCTCGGGTGTATCATCAATTGTCGGATTAAAGGGTGATATTAGCAGCGGAGATTAAAGTTGATAAGGCTTGGGCCTTAATGGACCCTAGAAGTTTATCAACGTGAGTTAAGTGATTTGAGTTCCAACGAATGAATGGGTTTAAGTGGCAATACGGCGCGACAATCATTGATCTGATGGAGTGAAATGAATGATGGAGGATGAATGTGATAAAGGTAGAGCACCGAAAAATGTACAAAGGTATGGATTGGCAGAAAGGTAAGGCTTACGTGTGTTTTATGTGTATTTCTATTATATAAGAATTATAATAGAAATAAATCGGATAAAGGTTTTATGTGTTTTGTTTGAATATAACCAATGTTAAGAGTGGGGTTTGGTTAATATGTGTGGGTTATAGAATTAACCAAAGGTTAAGAAGGGTTGAATAAATTTCTGCTCAAAGGGATTTTGTAAGGGTTAAACAATGGTTAGTCAAATATAATGTTTCCACATAAAACTTAATTAAGAACATTAAACCTTGGTTTAAGAAGGTTTTCACCTTAGATCAAGTGATTAAGGCCTGGGACCAGTGATATGTAATTTTATTTGCATAATGTGGGTATTGTCGGCTTAGCCCAGCATAAGAAAGTGAGACAACTTGTTATTTAGATCTTAGATAATTTCAGGTTTTTTTAATGCATTACCACAAATTTCTTTGCATCAAAGAATGACCATTATGAAACATCTCACTGGTGCTCTTTACCAGCGGTTTAGGAGAAGAAACAAGTTTTCCCCTTCTTTTACCTTTACTGCGTGAGAAGATATATCTATACATCGTTAGTGGGCAATACCCATCCCGAATATGGCTTCTATATTTATTTAAGCTATTGCAGGCAGCAAGCAAGCATGAACTGTATATATCAAGATTACAAATTTAAGCTACACATTTTATATAATAAATTACCTCAAAGTTTTTGAATTTTCTTTTCAAATTGAGATTAGAATCCACCAAGAAGCGAATTGTTCTTTTCTCTAGAACAACTCTGGAAAACTATTGTCCGGGATTGTTTAGTAAGTTACAAATTTTCTGATGATGAACATTGTCAATTGTTGGTTTGTTTACTGCAATTTATTTGATTAAAGGATGATTTTTTATCAAAAACATTTAACATTTTATATTTCCTAGAACTGTGAACCCCATAAATTATTTTTGGTCAACCTTGAATCCATGAAATTGCTTTTCAATTATTCTGGAATACATGTCCCATTTTGAATTGTTCGTTGTTTCCAGGAACAATTTCTTCTAGACATTTCCCTTGATGAGTGTAAATCTTTTAGATGTTTCCAAAAAATTTGGAAATCATTTTAGTTAAAGTAAATAAATAAAATTTTGACTTTAATGAGAACACAAACCCTTCAAAAATTATTCAAAGGCAAAAAAAAAAAAAAAGCAAAAAAAATAGTTAGCTAGATGTTAAAGAAAAAAGAATGAATGGAGTAGGAGGCATTTTAGAGAGTGGTCTTTGAGCGATATTTGAAAAGTAATGTTGAAATATGTGACACACTTGTCTAACTTTGGAGAAAACAAGGTAGCATCATCATGGCATGTGTAACCACATGGTTAACAAAAGAGCCAATATTTTATGGATTTCATTTTGGCAAAACTAGTCTCGTGGCTACATAGAAATATTGAGGCATAAAGAAAACAGATGCAAGCTTCTGAGCTATGCCAACAAACAACCATAAAAAAAAAATCCTAAAATTTACAACAACCTTAAGTTAAAGCAGATAGAAAATGGAATTGCTATCGAATTTCTTCAATGCAAAATGCAATCATCACTTTTTAATGGTAACATTTACAACTTATTCTATAATAACAAAATGGTTAAAGCTTGTGAGGTCTTGAAGGCTAACTTGTTAGAATAAACTAACTTCCTATAGGCCATTGGGTAGTGTGGTGGGCATGAGCAATAGACTCATATGTAGTTTTGGTGCAATATTGCTTTCCCTTTTGAAGGGTTGACATTGTGGAACCATTTCAATATATGTTTTGAATCTTCTTTGCTTTGTAAGTGTTTGATTGCTCCTTGTAAGATAAGGAGAGATTGATTTGGCTCTTCAAATAAATACGCACACTAGGTGGCATGCACACGTAGGGTTGCTTCTCATTTAATTTTAATTTGATGCAAGGAAACAATCTACATTATTGTTATTTGTTATCTTGAGTCAAGGGTTGTCTAAAGAAACAACCAATTGCACAAAAATATTGTCCATAAAATAAAAGGAATGAACACTTTATTTTTTCCCCAATATTGGGGAAATGTGACACTTTTATCTATTTTCAAAGCAAAAGTACAATGTCCATTAATTCTTCCTTGTTAATTTTTAATTCTACATGCAATCTAATTAGTGTAATGTCTCTGCACCATCCTCCCCTTCTCGGGAAAAAAAAATCATTTATTCACAATTTGCGTTTTAGCTTGTTTTTTAATTCTACATGCAGTCTAATTAGTGTAATGTCTCTGCACCATCCTCCCCTTCTCGGGAAAAAAAAAATCATTTATTCACAATTTGCGTTTTAGCCTGTAGATTGTTTTAGTGTGTAGGCTTTGTAGGCATTTGTAATGTTCATATTGCTTTTTATATTTTAGACCAATGCTATATCACATCAGGTATATATTGAGGAGGGACAATAACAAAAGTGTGATGTTGCTTTGTAGGCATTGCTAATGTTCATATTGCTTTTTATATTTTAGACCAATGCAACGTATATCATATAAGGTATGTATTGAGGAAGGACGTCAACAAAAGTGTGGAACTGCCACTCAATCACCAATCTAGAGGTTTAAGGAAAAAGTGTTAATTTGATTTCTTAAATATTTTTGCATGGTTTCTATATACATAAACATTACAAATACCTACCCATATATATATAAACACTGAA
Source organism: Pinus taeda (assembly GCA_000404065.3). Classification (NCBI taxonomy): domain Eukaryota; kingdom Viridiplantae; phylum Streptophyta; class Pinopsida; order Pinales; family Pinaceae; genus Pinus; species Pinus taeda. Next base: position 53,055 of record APFE031087002.1, read on the forward strand.
AAAACTTAATTTTAATAAATTAATTATTATTTATTTCTTCCAACAAATTAATGTCTAACTTTTAAATTTAATAATTTTATGAGCTTCTCTTTAACCCTGTTGACACCATCGCTAATTATTATGATTGAAAAAAATAAATAAACAACAACACCCTATTTTTCACTTTCTATCCCAACTAAAAACTGTCTCATTTAAATTAATGCAATATTGTATTGCATTGTATTATAAAATACGAATTGTAATAACAGTACCATTAGAATAGGTTTAATGATGAGAAACAGACGTTAGATGGTTCAAATCATATACAGTATCCAGATAGAAGGGTTTTTTGATTTAAGGAAGAAAATTTCGTATATTAATTTAATATTTAATTATTATAATTTTAAAATTAATGAGTATGGTTTATTAAATTATTTCCACAATGATAGAGAGATTAAAGTTCCAGTTATCGTTGATATCAACCTCCGAACCTTTTGTGATCGTACTGAAGTTATACTCTACCAACACCTATTCGGAATAGAGTCGCACTGGAAGTACCAAATCGCTGTCATATAACATGAGGACATTTTTATTTAGCTATCCAAGATGCCATATAGAAAATAGAAATATCGCACATAAATCAAAATAATGTAATTTAAGTATTCAGGACAATATACAGAAATATCTGGAGGGCTTTAATGTGTATTATTGGACGGAATATGTGGTAAGCTTTGGCTAATGCGACCCATGATTTAGATTGTTAAAATGCGACGGAAGTGAAAGCGATAGGTGCGCCCGGTACGAGACTTTGATAATTGTGGAGATCATGGTCTCTACACCACATCTTCGGACAGTGGGCGGACGGGTTGTTATCGATGAAGGAATACAAGTATTAATTGATTCTCAGGGATGGTAATCGAGGGCCCATTTAATCAAAATTGTTTATTGTTTCCCCTTTATTTTTTTTGTTAGCTGTCAGTGGGAATCGAAAGAGGGTTGGAGGGTCGTAAATGGGCGAGGGCTGGATAGCGACGGGCTTGCAGGCGTGGTGCGCATAAACAACAGGTGAGCCAAAATTTAATCAGGCCACATACCTGAGTAAAAGTATGTTTGAAATGACGAAATAATTAAAATCGCTTTGCTTTCTATTATTGTGGACAAAATGAATGCGGAAACGAAGATTGGGGACTTAATAGAGGACCTGGACCTGGGCCGGATTGGGTAAATGACCAGAGGATGTGCAGTTGTCGATCCTGAGTGAGAAGGAACAGAAGTGGAGACTTTAATTAAGGCAGGTTAGTTTGCTCTGCTTCGGCATGGGGGTTTTGTTTTAAAAGAATATATATTTTCTGCATTGTGTTGTTCGTACCACTTGTTTTACGGATTTTCTTGGCGAGCGTTGCTGATGGTGCTGGATTTATGTCTCCCACACAAGTCTGCCTGCTTCGGTTCTTGAATTCAACGCTGCCGGTGATGTGTTCGAATCACGAGAACATAACCCTACTCTGATACAGGAAACCCTACCCCGATTCAGTGTTTTGTGTACAAAGCAACCATTTATGATCTATTTGTCCTGCTACTACCGTGACCGTTCCCAATTTTAATGTTTGTCTCATTTGGACGGCCAAAAGGGAACACTTTGCCGCCGCCGCCGCCTATGCTTCGTATCTTGGGAGCCTGGTCTTTCCAGATGCTCCTCCGATCACTTTAGGTTTATGAATCAGGTAATTCGTTCTTTTCTCTCCCTGTAACTTTTACAAAGTTAATTCGCCATAAATTCACGAAAGTTGTAATTTAATTTCAAGACAATTTATTTTTACAAATAAACTTTCTTACTTAAATGATCTTCACGATGTCAAATTAAAATTATATTTTAGGAAATTAAAGTATTTCAGAGGTCTCTAAGCTTTAAGGTTAGCTTCCATAATTTTGGTAATAGCATTCTATTGTTTTGAACATTTAAAGATCAAATACGCAGATAATAAGATGTAAAAAAGTGACATGTACTGTAAACTTTAAAGTTGAAAAAACGATAAATCTGTGTAAACTATAAAGATGAAACGATAAATCTGTCCGTGCACAAAAGCAAATGGTGCGTTGTTATAAAATCTGCGATACTGTATAGATTCTATAACACAAACCCTCGAATTAAAAGGAGACTGCGCATAGAAGCAGAAAAATCGTCGAGCTATAACCTGCTAATCTATGCGCTGAATAAGTAAAACCCTAGAAATGTATAAAATACGGTCTGACGATCTTCTTTTTCGCATTAAGACAACGCAGATGAGGATTAAATGCAGCTAAACGATTTTTTCCTGAACTTCGGCCCTGCAGACAGTGCACGCCTGATGACAGCATGTACAAATAGTACATAGAGTTGTTGGAGCAGTTCTTGCAGGTAATGGATATGGCTTGATGGTTTCCTTTTTCTTTACTTTCCCTGGAAGACAACAAAAACAGTTAAATCTTACCCTAATGTAAATCTTTCCGCAATGTAGATCTAGGTGCTTCGGCTATAGCTGCTGCGCCCTAGATGTAGCCCGAAATGGATTGGAGAACTTAACGGGACATAGCAAATTGTGCAGCGTCGAGGTAGTGAAAGTGGAACGTCGCACGCTTCTAGCGGCTTCGAGGAAGACACCTAAATTTTCGCCTTCCGCCGGGGACCAGCTAAAAGTTCCAAAAGCTGTACAACTGTCACTCTGCGAGCTGCCTTCAGGGCTGGCAGCCGCCCTGGGCCTTGCATTTGCTGCGAGGGGCAGAAGTCTGGCTTGCATGCTAACGGTACTACTACTTCTAGGCCAAATCCGCCGAAAGCACCTGTCAATAGGCCGAACGGTCAAACAACTTTCCCCATATATGGCAGTGATTTAGAAACCACACTTCAGTAGCAGCGTCAACGATTCAAAGTTCTAAAAGCCAAGAACACCGGTGGGAATAGTGCAAATCCATTTCAAACACTAAAATCTTAGAAGCTGAGTTTTTGAGTTGAGTTGGTGATAAGAATTGTTTGTTGTATTTTTAGTTGTGTATGAGTGAGGATTCCAGAGATTTGAAAAAAATATGTGATAAAGTATCCAGAAATTTGAATACCGGTGAGATTACAACTATGCTTATTCAGATAAAATGATGAACAATAGTTCAAGGGATTTTAAAGCTTAGATAAAATGATAAGCAATAGTTCAAGGGATTTGGAGGCTTGGTTCAGAAAGGTTAACAATAGAGATATGGAAATGGAGATGCAGAAGAAAGATCTGGCGAGCTTTTCAGAGACCATGAATAAGGGTCGTCTGCAAGAAGACTGTGATAAAATGCAAGTAAATGGCAAGGGTTCGAAGCGCAAAGCTTGGATGATGGAGGGAATGGTCGAGCAGGAATGGAAAATAGTAAGTGTTTCTCGGCTGACAGGAGGTAAAGATCGCCACAGTAAAGTGCTCACAGCAAAAGGACTTCGTGACAGAAGGGTGAGGCTCTCTGTTCCTACTGCAATTCAATTGTATGACCTGCAAGACAGACTAGGCTATGAGCAGCCCAGCAAGGCTGTGGGCTGGTTAATTAATGCTGCAAAATCAGCTATAGATGATCTCCCCGTACTAGACCCAGAAATGGATTCTGCAGCTTCTGTAGATAACGTGGCTCAGCTAAATTCATCAAACTGTTCCAATGTCGATCATTCTGCTGGATCGCCACGAGAAAGCGGAACTGCCATTACTGCTTCGGCATTTACGGGGTTTAGAGTTGGCAATGATTCTGTGAAAGCCCGAGGAAGAAAATCTCAGAAGGATATTAATGGGAAGCTTGTGTCCATTACGACTCAGAAGGGATCAGATTTGGCCAGAACAAGCAGCAGCATTTCAGATGGGAGCATAAAGGGATCGGCCGAACATACATCAAATTGTTCAATATCAGAGTCTACTTCCAGGATAGAGTCAAGATTAAAAGAAAGTGAACTAGCAACGAAGAAATCGGTCTCCTCCAGTAGGTCTCCGCCGGCCATCCAACAAATGAACTCGATGCAGCATTTTTTAACTAGCGGTATGTTGAAGAGCGTTTTTCCTAACACTCCGCTCCCATCTGAATCCAAGAGCAGCAAAAATGATAACCCATGTGGGATTCATACTCAGATCTTGTCCGGGACAAGCAATGTTCAACAAGTTTGGGATTATAACAATAGGCTGTCTTACACAGACATGTTATGCAGCCATGGCTCTCATCCACTGCAAAACCTGAGTTCGTCTTCCACAGCGCCAGTGCAAAAGTATTTTCCACCAGTGTCGAGCTCCCCAGGTAGTCAGATTGGTCGAAATTCTTGTCTACAAAGCTATGAAATGCCAGAATCTTCTATTTCGTTCATTGACCCAAAGCAAACTCGACCCTTCGGAGGCAGCGCAGAGCCACAAGGTCATGGTCAGGATAATCTTTTTTCCAACATGATTATGAAAAGGGTTGAACAAGTACATCAGCAGCAGCAGCAGCAAGAAGCACAGATGCGCATTAAGCATTATGCGTCCACTATTGTTCCCAGGTTTTCTAACGATATAAATTTATTGACCTCAAGTCTCTCCGCTAGGGAACTCCATCAGGCCATTTCCTCTTCTATTACAAATATGCCTTCTCTCTCCCACACAAATAAGAATGTCTATGGTGAAGTCTCTGCAAATGCGGCGCGTGATTTCGCTCCTTCTCAAGATTACGAGGCTCGTGTAATTCCGGGATTCCACTACGCGGGACAGCATAAATCATAAACACAGAATCGCCCAGGGTATGATTACTCACTAAATCACATATTCCCATCGTATAGTTGCTAATAATTTTCCATCTACCTCTGCTTTTCTGTGTTTTTTCCTATTACTATTCGATTACCTTGTTTGATATTTTGTTCGTGGGGAACGCTGTGGTAGCGGGGTGTTCTTTCTACGCGCATAGCCTTATATGAATATGCAATTATTTTGTAAGAGGTAGATACTTAGATAATATATAATGTTGTGGGTATATTTTTCCCAGGATTACACTCCTCCCAGCCGTTATTCTAGATAAGCAAATTTTTAGCATGTAGTGTTTTTACCGTTAACCATATGATGATGAGAGCTTGTGGAATACTGTATGATTTTATTGAAGTGTTTAATGTTTAGGATGAACATTTCACTTATTTTCAAAAACAATAAAAGCAAAATTCATGTATTGTTTTCAGTTAACAATATGATAATGAAAGCGTGTGGACTACTGTGTAATTTTATTGAGATATCCAACGTTTAAGATAAACAATTCACCTATCCTCAAAAACAATGAAATCTAAATAAAATCTAGTGATTCAACTAAACCTTTACCATTTCCACGTACATTGTAACCCTATGGATATAGGGCATACAGCACCAACAGTCCCATGTTTTTTAGATTGAGCACATAGTTTACGTTTGGGGGCCTAAAATCTAATGGCCAAACTTTGTCGATTCTATTTTACTTAGCCAAAATCGTAGCAAAATCTACTGTTCTTTCCTTGGCTGTCAATTGTTACCCAATTTAGCACTTAGCATTCCCTCGACAGAGGGCATACTCAGATCCAATAGTCAAGTTCCCTCTCAGACACATTTTGCTCCGAAAAACATATAAAAACAGTAAAACGACCATTCCTTTATTTGGCATTGAGTTGTTATCTAAATAAGTGAAGTACTCCTTCCCTATGGGAAGGATTAGTAAATTAAGTACGTGATCAGTATGGGCAGCATTAATAAACTCTTTAATTACAAGACTGTCATATCATAGTGAAGCCAGAAAGCAATCAATCAGCAGCACCATGTTTGAACAAGGTAAATAAGGCCTGACTGCCACAATTCTTTCAGTCAGTTTGAAGTTTCCTTACATTTTCCAAATGTTCCCATGCTGACTGCTCTCTATATTTGGCATTAGATCAACCGCCATGTCTATAAAACCTGACACAAACCATCTATAATGTGGTAATGTGGTTGTATGGTAATGTGGTTGTACTATTATTTCTGTAAGGAAAATCAGGCAATGTGGTTGCACTCTCATTTTTTCTGTAAGGCAAATCACTTGGGGAGTCAACTTATTTAATTTTTTCATCGTTGGCACGATAAATGAGTGCTTGTTCAAGATACATGCATGCCATGATACCAAGCCGTCTCTGGTCAGAAGTAGAACAAAGAATAACCTTCTGAAATTCAAATACCGTACGACTGGAATCCAACTTGCCCACATAAAAGCATTGTAATATACTCTATTTCTCACTCTATTTCCGAAGTTGAATTATCATTTGTCCTCTACTTTGATTTTCTCACTCTATTTGTGAGGTTGAATATCATTGGTCCTCAAATTTGATTATGATTTAGTTCTTCCTTTTCCCTAATTTTCCTAATATTTATCCGATCATAGTAAAACGTTTAACCATCTATTATTATTTTTTATATTAGTGGAACAGAAGCTTGTCCACATAACACCATTGTACTCCGAGATATCCCATTTTGGCACCGTATTTACAGGCTTGAATTAACATTTATCATCCTTTACTTATTTCGATTATGAGCAGTTTGTTCTCCGTCTACAATTTTCGATTATGAGCAGTTTGTTCTCCGTCTACAATTTTCTCGATGTCTATCGCATTTCCAGATTACAGTAAAACGCATGACATTCTGTTTCTACCTTTTTATTAATGGACTCGTTTCTACTAACTTGATTATTAATGGAATATATCAGAACGTATGTCTGTTTTCATTGACGTGCACATATGCCGTAGATTTGCATCTGGATGTCTCTCATCTTTAGGAAGTCTAAATAGTCGTAGTGTTTTAAATTTAATTTTTAAGTTTTTTAGGTTTTAATTTTTAAGTTTTTTTATTATATATATATATTATATATTATATATAATTTCGGTTGAGTTTTTAATTTATATTTTATATAATCTTTATAATATTTAAGTTTGTATTATAAGTTATTTTAAAATATATTTTAAATATATAAATAATTTTTAAAAATTATAAAAAAAAACAATAATTAAATTTAAATTATTTGTTAAATTAAATTAAAATTACCATATTTTGTACACTTATTTAAAATTTATTTTAAATTTACAAAATAATTAAATTTAATTTTATATTATTTGTAATTATTTTATAAAAAACTAAAATTTTTATGGTAACTTATCCTTCTTCCTCATTATCGAACTCTTCTTTATCATTCCAAATTAAATTCTAAATCTCAATTTTGTTTTAACTATGAATCATTATTTATCCACTATTATATTGATATATACAATGTTCCCATCACATATTAATCATTACTTTTGTTTTATTTATATGAAATTTTATTCCATATTAATTACAAAAATAACTTAGGTATAATATTGTGTTGTATTATTATAGTTAATTTTATTATATTCATATTTATCATTACTTTTGTTTTATTTATATAATATTATTTCTATCAAAGTTTATTTTTATATTATTAAATAATTAATATTAATTTAATTAAGTATTCCATATTGGTATATTATATTTATGTTTTATTTAAGAAATAATATGATTTATATAAATTAATTATTTTATTGGGTAACAAGTTATTAATGATTAATTGTTTATATTAAAATCCATCTTGAGAGTGAACTATGACATTGTTTTTTAATGTTTATTTCGCGAAAAATGGTGCAATGTATATGATATATATGATCTACATTTGGGTATTCGCAAATACTTCCTGATTAGGAGGTGTATTGTGCAATCTACTAGTGTCATATTCTTTGTGCTCATCAAATCCTATGTTACCTCTCGACCATTTCTATAATCCTTTGACCTTGTCCTAAATTTGGAGACCCTTAAGGATGTTTATCCCATTTAGGGCTTTGTTAAATGCATTCCCCTAATGTTTCTAGCTTACTATCATCGTCTTGATTCAATTTAACCCTTGGGGAACCCATTGGGGTCATTCCCTAGCTTTATGGTTCTAGTTGAGGATGTAAGCTCCCTCATTGGGTCCATCGTTAGTTACAATTTCTTAGATAAGGTCCATAGGAACCCAATAAAACAACATGATTTGCATAAATCAATTGATCTATTCATTTCCCAAAGGTTTATCAAAGGTATTAAATTAGAAAGATTAAAAAAACCAACAATATAAAGATAGTGAATATTACATGAATATTGTGTTTCCCCCTCTCTAGCCTTCTTGGTAAGAGGACTAAGAGTTACTAGATTGTTAATGGTTGAATGGTTAGGTTGAAATCTAGCTTCAAGAATGCCTTAATATCGATATTTCGTGCCAAATAGAGTATTATATGGCATTCACATGGGTACTCACATAAGCCAACTCACCAGGAGATGTATAATGAAATAGAATCCATTGTTACATTCATCCAAGCTCACCCAATCATGTTACAATACCTCTTGACCATTTCTCAAATCTGATGGATGACCTCTTTAGGTTGTATGGTGTAGAGACTCCACACCTCTTTGGTTGGAAAATTAAAGTATCTTATATAGAGGTGGATTAACAAAAGGTGTAAGGTGGAAATCCTCCTTTTCTCATCATTGTTGCTAACAACTACAACATTTTGTTGTCCCAATCCATTAATACCCTATGTCTACCCCACCTTCTAGTGTTTCCACCATTGCCTGGGAAATGGTTCCACAAGGTTTAGTGAACTTCATTTCTTTTAACTACATGGTCCTTGTTTCCATCCAAACCTCCCTCTTAGATACCATTCACAATAGTTGAAGCTTAACTTACACCATTCACATACCCAACAACGAACTCTAAAATCTCCTTAGTTTTCCCAAAACCTATAGAAATATATAAAATTCTTACATGTATTCCTTTAATAACATATTTCATTACTTGAAATTCTATAATCTTCCTAACAAATTTAAGAACAACCCATAGGTGAAAACTTTATTCCTCAAATTTGACATTATCCTATCCTAGGTTTTAATCTTCTCTATTCCATAAGTGTCTCTATCACTAAAATTATCCCACCAAAAAGAAATGTGTCTCTCTAATTTTGTACTAGCAAATATAACCCTCCTAAGATATCTAATATTCTCAAATTCAAAAAAAAATTATTTCTCCTATTCTCTCTATCAATTCCTTATGTTTTAAGAAAAATTCTAGAATAGAGAGAAGTATTAAGTTTACACGTACCTTTGTTATTGCTAATTTCCTTGATCATTCTCTCTTATGTTGTCACATGCTACTACAATTCTTGTATTGTAGTCTTCGATTTCACTTCATCACGACTAATGTCCCACACTACATGTGTAATACTTCTATTTGGGATACCCCCATGGAAATAGTTTTCCCCATTATTTTCCTCACTGTGGATGCAGGGTCATTCAAATTCTCTAAAACCCTAGGTCTTCTAAGATCACACACTATATTTTCCATTACGATAATTCTATTTTATGATACCTTCTTATGGGCTCCCTAGCCCAAAACAATTAACATATTACTCAATATGAGATAAATATATTTTCGGTGCTCTCCATCCCAAGCAAAACCTTCTCTAATACCACTTGACTACCTACAATTTAGAGGAAAACAAAACAAAACAAACCATTTTGACTTGAAAATCACTCTAGTGTTAACCTAATACACATAATGTACCACAATAATAAAAAGGTTAATTACATAGAATTAAACCATAATATAGCATTGACTAGATTGACCAAGCTCCCACATTCAATACATGTACGCTCTTAAGATTCTCATCCCATCACTCATACATATCCCTCCACCTCTATGGGAGCTAAAGCTTCCCACCATCTACCATTTGAATCCTGAAAGCTTGGGCTACTACAGTAGTATAGATGAATGCCTCTATCCACCATTGCAACCATTTAGTGAAGCTAACTTAGATGCAAAATTTATCTTTGTCATTGAGAGATTGATTGTTTTATAGACCAATATTCAAAGTAATACAGCTTCAACTATTTTGTTTCCATATTTGGGTTGATCAATAAACCAATTCATTGTTTTACATTTCAAGGCTATCTTATCTTATGGAAGTCGTCAACATCCAAACATCCAAGCATTGGTACTCCAAGTCATTGGAATTTTCGCATTTGAAGCACTAGTAATCCATGTGATCTCGTGTTAGACTTTCATCGATAATTTCATTATCCTAAATTTCCATGTTTTTTATGATTATAACTTTTCCTCGATTCTTGTATAAATACACAAAACAAGAATAATAGTACCTATCCAATACTTACGCACTTCTCCTTGGACAACAAATAAATTTGATAAAATAAACCCTTAATCAAGCTATGATGTGATTACCACCAATCCCTTATCCCTATAATTTCACTTGGTAGACCAATCTGTAAGTTTCAATTTCCACGGATATAAAGAAATTTACTCTTGAAAGTACAACATTGACTCTAATAGCTTTTGCAACTTTTGTAGCAACTACTGTAGCAACTAGTTTAGAAAATTTTATAACTTCTATACTGACTACAATATTATCTCTTTTGGTTGGTATAAAAACATAAAGTGTACAATAATATCATCGAAGAAACACCTAACTATTGAGAGAAAATGAGATATATAAGATATATTTCTACAGTAGGGATGCTCCTGCATTTCCTTCTCACTTGGCCTTAAACATGTCACCTTTCTAGAATGTTTGAAACCAAAGTTGGCTTCCTAGATTCCTTTCAAGTTATTGTCTCTAGCACTTGGTCATATATTCAACGTGGATTAACTGTTTAGGCACCAATTTGGTCATATCCTAACTTCATGCATTCGATTCGAGGTGAAAATCCTTTTGTTGTGTCCATATTCTCTTATATTTCCTTAAATTAGGTCCATGGTCACCCAATCAGATTTTGGACTTACTATTTATGAAGTCAATTTATGTCAATAACTTAAATCCCACATTAATCTCTAATCATTAATCATATTGAAGGTTACCTTGGGATTCTATATGAGTAAATATATGCATCGCATAATAATAAGATTTTTGGTCAAAAAATCCACAATATTGTTATACCATGATTGCAACATGAGGTCAACATACATGGCTCGATGGTTCAATATGACTCAATCCTTTCAGTGGGTAACTTAACGATCTCTTACTTTGAGGCTAGCCCCTTTCCTTATTTATACTATTTAATTCCCCTTTGTAAACTCTCTTGAACTCTTGGATCTCTATTGCCAATCTTTTGAAAAATCCAATTTGCAAGAATATACTCATATTAAAACTAAATTCCTTCCACCTCTCTCATGCTCCCGGTGCTTCTTATACATGTGTCTTCCAATGCATCTATAAGGATATACTATTTCTACCTTGGCTTCAATAATGTAGGTTCGATTGACTCGTTACAAGGCATCTTCATTAGCATAATTTTGCTTGTAACTTTGTAGTCTCAAGACTACAACATCGAACAAGGTGCTACTGTAGCTAAGGAAAGGGAAATGTTATCTCTATAGAGGGTAGTAAATCTCTCTACTATGCATTTTGTTTTATTTATCTTTACAACATAGGATCTAATGTTTACTAGTTATATTACAAGTATATATTTATATCAAGATTTCGTTAGCGTTTTCCTTGTAAAAGTTTGGAGCTATGTATGTTATTCCTAGATATAGATCATTCTTGGAGGTTTTCCATAGCATTTGACACCATAAAAGGAAGTTTTATATTCTCCAATAGTGAAATTTGACTAGGTAATTATATTCATTCCTTACTTGACATTTCTAGCATTAGGGTTTCTAGTTCATTCAACAAATTCTTGGTTAGTTAATCCCAATTAGTCAACTCTCTCTTCTCATTTAATTTACTTGTAAAACTTGAGTTTAAAACCTAAAGAAAATCCTTAATGATTTAGAGATATCTTATCATCAACTATATATTAAGATCCTAATTATTTTGATAGATTTCCCTATATTTATTATTCTATTATTCTAAATCCTAAGGTTTGTAGTCCTCAAATCCTATGTTATTAGATCTGTGGGGGCTTAAGTCTAGATTTGTGGCTTGACATTTTAGATATGCATATAAATATGGACCCACCTAAATCTATATAGGATTTACCATGTAAACAAATCCTCCAAGCTCGAAAATGGATCCCATGTAGCTTAAACACTAGTCCTCACATTCTACATCTTGATTTTGATTCTCTACTGATGAAGTATGTAAGAAATCATTTTATCAATAAAGATTCTCTATCTTTTCGTCTAAAAAAAATATCCCAAGAAAATGACATTAGAACTTTAGGTTTTCTAAAATATTTCATTAATGATGTTTTCCACCTAATTGAAAACCTATATAATACATTTTCTATTTATACTTTAGGTGGATTAAATATAAATTTAGGTGGATTAAATATTATTAATTTTTAGGCTATATATCTATATGTCTAAGTTATTAATTACATTTAGGTTGTATAACGTATGATAGGTTTGATACATTAAAATTTTAAATTTTAGTTTTTGATGATGTGAACTAACTTTCTTTGGGAAAGGTTTTAGACATTATATAAGTCACAATATAATATACTATATATATAGTTTTTAGAATATTTTGTGTACACGTGGTGATCACTACATTAACAATTTAGTTAAATCAATCTTATGCAACTCTATGTGAAGTATCTTCTTAGAAAAATATATTACATAAAGTATAGCATGTTGTAAAATATTGTATGAAATTCACTTACTATCATAGATAGTTAGAAATATTTAGACTATATTTAAACTTTATTGATAATGATGTACATGGTACACCCATATCAATATATGTATTACCTACTCTTTTATTATTATTTAATGATTTGATTTCAAATTTTATGATTTATGAATAACTCTAATTCTTAACATTTAATATAAGTTGCCTATATCTATTTTCCAACAAGTTAGTCGAAATCAAGCGACAACTTCACAGAGTAACTTTTTTACTTAAGAATTTTAGAATCAAAACTTTTAGCTGTATTGCAGTTAAAATGCCATGCAAATAAATTTGATCGTAAAATTTGACAAAACGTACCGATAAAGTTTGAAATGATACGGTTGTTCCGAAGCATAAATCCATTTTGTCCTTGAATTTAGTAAAAAATCCGAACCCAAACTATTGACACATGTCACTTCTATGTAGAACTATTGGGCTTGTTTAACCGAAGACTGGAGGTAGTGTCAACAACCTGAGAATGAACAATTTGTGTTTTCGAACTAATTTAGTGACGGTAGATGAAAACCTAATAACTAAGATGCCCTGGAGACTCTTTTGCATCCACTGGCAAATGAAATTTCCCCAAAAGTGCAATGAATATTGGATGAGAAACTGCTGCTTCAGAAATAACTAAGTGCTTAGCTATCTCTCTCTCAGATTCTTGCTTTTTTTGCACTGTAGAGTACTCAATCTGCGTTCTATATTATCAAAATCTTGAATATCGTGTGAATACATTCTGTTTTTAGTGTTTATTTGAAACATGAAGTGCGGAAAAACTCAACATTTCATTTGTCAAGAGGGTTCACTTCCAAATTTATTGCATGTAAAATCTGGATCCATTAATTGTTTCTGTTATTGTAACTCCATTAAACGTTTCTTTTAAGTTTTTGCTTCTATCCGCCAAATTTCTGTGTCGAGATTTGTTTACCTCACATGGTTTCTTCAAACAGAAGAGATAAAACACCACCATTTTCCACTGTTGTTCAATATGTCCAATTCAATTAAGAATAACAGTTTTTTCAGAATTCAATGCATATCTGCATTTCAATTCATAGATAAGCCTACAATGAATAAACTAGAGAATTCTAGTTTGAAGATCTACTGTTATTAAAAGAACCGTCCAGTACTTAGTAACATGGAGGAAAGTAGAATTAAATATTTCAGAGTCAGCTCGATCCATTGTGAACAGATGATAGTTGCAGTCCTAATCTTATGCTATGCCGATTTAAGGATTTTTGTTTACTTTCGACTGCACCTGCTGATTCAAAGAGATCCTTAATTTCAAACATACGTTATAGACGACTAAGGTTACTGCACCTTCTAACTCATTGTCATATTGAAATCCATAACTTTCTCCGTCGCAGTCATTTTCCTTATTTTCGCTCTGCGAGAATTTGTCATTGCTCTGTCAAATTATTAGTTGGGTATTCAGTGATACCTATTTCCTGTCCGTCTAATTATTTCATGTTATGATTTTTTGTTTTTAATTTGGTGTGAGATTGTGATTTTCTATTATATTAAAAATTTAAAGATAGACTTAATTTGCAGATTGCAGTTACCCTGAGTTATTTTCCAAGCTTAACTTTAATTTCAAATTATGAAATGATATGCATTGATAAGTTTGCAATAATAAATGATTTAAGGCATATGACATGACATGTAAAATGTGAATTATCGAAACGTATCAAGGACTGTGAAGTAGGCTGGCGAAAATAATGATATCCTGTTGCGGTGGCTTTTATTCAGTTCGCTTCCTGCTTACTGCTTATCTAGTTGAATAGTAAGAGCGATAAATATCTGGTTACATGATATTTAATGCTCTGTATCAGTAGTAATAAATATCTGTTTATATGATACTTAATATTCTATATTCAATGTTCTGTATTAGTAGTAATAAATATCTGTTTATATGATACTTAATATTCTAGATGGGTGTCTGGGTTTTACATTATAGAATATAAAAATATATAAATTATACAGTATAAAAATTTGGGTTTATATAATTTTGAGATATAGGGTTTGTTTTATTTATTTTTTAATATATATGATAGCATGCTAAACAATATTTTATATTAATTGGATCATATATTAGAAAATTGTTTTAAAAGTCATTTTATTTAACCTCTATAATTATGAATCCAATAAACTTTTTCAATTAAAAAAGTCTCTAATTAGGTATATATTTTTGTTACTAACATTTTTTATATTTTTTTTATATTTATTCCTAGTATAGTGACATGATGCCTCTTTCATGACACCATATGCATTCTACAATGCAAATTTTTTCTTTTGATATACATTGTAGATGTATATTGGTTCTCTCACAATGCAATTACTCAACCCACACTCAAGCACATCTCACTATGATTTGTGGCATTTAATGGCGTAAGGCACACCTTACAATACACATATTACTATACAACATATGAAAACCTTTCACACCTATTATATGTTCAATATATTGATTCACCTTTCCTTATTTTTTATGCCAAAAAATAAAGACATGTAGTATAATATTACTTTATTCAGCGAAATCCTCATATTTTGAGAGTAATCTCATTATATTCAAATTTAAGCTTCTGTGATACATATTTTGATTTGAAAACAATTTCCGAAATTGTTTAAAAAAAAAAGTAATCTGATTATTTTAAATTTTGATTGGCTTATTTAAATTTGCAATAATTTTAATGTTTTGTTATAAATTTATAACTCTAAATTGAAATTATAAGTATAACTTTTAATGTTTTTTTTTGGAATTCTATTCATTCTTCAAAAAGATGTGCATCGAGAGTAGCAGAAAAAACAGGTAGTCTCACCCCGACCCGATTTGTTGACCACCACATACAACATATGACAAAAGTACAAAAAGGAAACTAAGTACATTGTCCAAACCTGAGGAGGCCAAAGGCACTAGAAGATAAGTAAAACATAGAAAACAACTATATTCATGCTATTCATCCGACGTGAGGGAGGTTGGGTTGTGTGGGGCTATCCCATGAGGAGGTGGAGGTCCAAAAGAGCATTAGAAATGCTCCTTCAAATGAGCCATCCAGGACTCCAGCTTCTCGACCTTCTCATATAGCAAGTTTTGTCCTCACTAGACCACCACAATACGCTCCCGGACGTGGTACTGAAAGTAGTGCAATTTATCCATGGTAGCTCTAGTTTCACATGTTCCTCCCGTCGGATCCTTTTAGTAGTCTCCAATTGCCCCAACAAGGATTGAATCAAGCCTTTACAATTTTCCACGAAACAGTGTTGAATGACCCTCGAACCAAGAAAGGAATACTTTGCACCCCCTCGCTATACTCAGCTGCTATGCCACTGAGCCCCGTCCCTCATTAGTGTTCACGACGATCGACCCTTGAAGTCCTTTACTGAGCCACCACATCATCAACCACCCCACACACCAGCCACCATCCTCCATGAGCTTCCTGCCAACTTGTCACCCTGACGAGACATAAACATCTTTACCCTCTGCTCTGTATTCTGCAATTGAGAAGCCTGTTCGTTACATCCTGCTAAGCAGAGATTTGGAGGGAGGGAGGACCTCCCTCTTCTCAGAGCTGGACGCATTGATGTTGGACTAGCAACTTCACCTGCAATGCAGAACACCCTCCAGGAACGCCCGACCCACACCCCCCAGGCCTGCCACACCTACTGCGAGAACCAAAATCCTCCGAGATAGAGTTGTAGACTTGCACCAATCGAAACAACACAACATTGCACAGACTCAGGAGATCCATCATCCCACTAGTCACACCATCCCAGGCTCAAACAGAGAGAGATGTTGAAATTCAAACAATTCAAATGCAGGAGGGCCGGAAGAAGCACAAAATTGCCCACCACACTCTGAGGAACTCCCCTGCCAACCATACCAGCAACAAAAGTTCATTTCTACCTCCAAGATTCTTTCTCCCTGCCCCCCGAAAGACATAGAAAAACTCATGCGGAGAATCCAAGCAGCCTAGTTATGGCCCCAGAATCGAAAAGACGAAAGCCATCTATACAATTGCCACCCATCCTAGGAGCAATGATGCCTACATTGTCCGCTCCAACCACCAAAAGACCCATAAACGGAAAAAACCAATACAAAAATCAGTCAGCAAATCTTGAAGGCCAATTCCACAAGGAACCATAGTCAGCAACCACTCAAAAAAACACCCTTGCAGTAGAAAGTTGCCAATTTACAGAGCCAATGGCCTAGGGGTGAACCACGTTTCTGGTGGTGCCATTGTGCCCAATGGGAAGTGACGTCACTTCCTTCTTTGGTGATCAAAGAACCAAGCAAGAACATGAAACTAAAATGAAACACGAACGAAGTCCCCGTTGACCACCCTCGATCTTAGAACGACATCTCCCATGCTGGTCAAAGCACTACTAAATTCCACATACATACCATTACTCCTCCCCATACGCTAGGTGAAGTGAGAGGGTAGGGGGACAACCCTGACCCGGGTGCTAGTTGTTGGTCATCGTGGGTGATGAGGTGCCCCGTGCACTATGTCGATTACCCCCATTGGGGAAGCTTCTTCCAGTGCCATTATTCAACAAAGATCCACTAAGTGGGTGTTTTGTGAATGGGGGGGCCAATTCCAGAGGAGATCCTACCCTTAATTATCACTTCCCCTGAGTATTACTACATTTTCGTTCCACGTATCATCAGTTCCAGTCATCAACTCTGAATAATTCTATCTGAGGGGGATTTTTTAATGAGTTCTTGAAGCATGGCTATAGCAATATTGGAGTCCCCTATGACCTCGAGTTTTACCACCCTATCTTTGCTGCCATGTGCAGACTTCTCTCCAATGTCAAATATTCTACTGCATTATTCATGGTGCTGCCACATGAAGTTGCATAAAAATTCACCACTTGCCCCTTTTCATTGCGAATTATTCCTCCTACACTAGCCAGCTCAAGGTTTCCCTTAGAGGCACCATTGAAGTTGAGTTTGAAGAATTGCTTTGGGGGACAAAGGAAGGAGGCTAAAGATGCCCCCCACATTGGAGGGCACCGAGCTATCCTGGAGTCGAAGGAATACTGGTTGAGATTGACGACAGACAAAATAACACACTCATTACCTTCTGCTTTCCAATCTTCCTCCGACCATCTAGAAATGGAGAGAATGTCTTTGATATTTCCAAGAACTGTCTTCCATACATGATCAACTTGAAAGGATTATGAGTGAAAGACTGTTGTTTCTGGCCTTCCATATATTTCAGAGGACAAAACCCTAAGAAAGGCACCAAGCTCTATTCATAATGGGGTTTTAAAAAAGTGTTCATCTCTAGGACTCTAGAGATTAGCTCAGGCTGTTATTTGGTCGGTTAATCATGCCGAACACAACAACAAGGCAATCCTAAACCTCCATCACCTTTGGGCACAAATATGGTTAGTTGTTTCTTCCTCTTTGCAATAGAGAGGGCACCAAGATGTGCCATAGAAACATTTTTTTTGAATTTTGTCACATGTGAGGAATTTCCTTGGTCTATTAAGCAGAGGAAAAACGAGATTTTTGGCCATATGAGTGAGCACGATACTCGTTTCCATAAGGGGTATGGATCTAGATTCCCTGTAGATGATAAGATCAAATAAGATGCTTTGAGAGAGAACATACCTTTCGAGAGCTGACCCCACCCCAACTTGTCAATCTCCCCGTTATTAAGAATAGGATGCTAACAAAAATAAAAGTGAGAGCTTCCCAGCCCAAAGGAGGATCATGGGCTGGGTAGTGATCTAAAGATTTCCATTCCCTCCATTTTAACGCGAGGATTATGTCCTGCCAGAAGTTGTTAACACGACCTACTCCCAGCTGAGTGATAAACCTTTGGAGATATTCAAAGGAAAGATATTGATTGAGTTTGGGGTTTTGCATCGATAACTCCTTCGAGAATTTGGCCTTACAACCATTCATGATTTCCTAGAAACCATGATCTTGTATGAAGTCCTAGTGATCTTTTGCTTGATTCTAGATCTAGGATCCATATGGTAAATTATGGAAATGGTTCAACAGATCCTGCCAATCTATGACTCGATATTTGGATGCACAATGATGTTTCCAAATATCATGTCCTCCTTGCAACCATCCACCGTACTTTTTCACTGAGGATGCGCGAGAAAAGTTCAAGGTCTTTTAAGCCTAGGCCACCATGAAGTTTTGGTTTACATAGTTTTTCTGAGGCCACCAAGGCCCATTTTCGGCCAATCTATGATCATACGAGAGAAATTTCTAGAATTTGATGGTCAGATCCTCGTAGATGCTTTGAGAAGCTAGGAGGGATGAGAGATGATAAATGGAGATAGCTTACAAAACTGCCTTCAAAAGAACAAGACGACCTACTGAATTTAGAACTCTAAAGGTCTAGCTTGATAATTTCTTGTCAATGCGAGAGAGAAGCTCCTTCCAATGGGTAGCCTTGAGAGAGTTTGACACCAAAGGGGTTCCGAGGTAAGTACTCGGAAGCGCTCTAATTCAGAATCTGAGGGCCCTCGCTAGATCACGTTTCACTCTAGGGTGAGCGTTGAAGAAGAAGATATCAGATTTATCGCCATTGATCTGAGTGCCTGAAGCTTGGTGGAAGAGTTTTAGAATGGATCCAACTTGTTTGGATTCTCATAAGGTAGGCTTCCCATATAGCATGTTGTCATCAACAAATTGTTGGTGGGTGATTGTGGGGGACCTCCTGGGAGATCTTGATGCCCTAGAGACTGCCGGATTTCACTACTAGTTTAATCAGTCTCCCTAGTCCTTCTGCTGCTATAATAAAGAGAAAGGGTGATAGAGGATCCCCTTGATGAAACCCCCTAGACCCCTAGACCCGTGAAAGGTTTAGGAGGGCTCTCCATTCACAAGGATGGAATAGAAGGGGGTATAAATCATGGATATAACCCATCCAATTGAAGGAGAGGAAAGCCAAAAGTAGCAAGGACAGAAAAAAGATAATCCCAATTTAAACAATCGTAAGTTTTTGAAAGATCTAGTTTGATAAACATATCTAGGGATTGGGATGAGGACATAGAATACCATATCGTGGACCACCAATATTCCATCCATTATTTGTCATCCTTTCATGAAACCAAACTATTTTGGCCCGATGAGATTGTGAAGGAGGGGTTTAAGCGATCAAAACTAGAATTCTTGAAAGAATCTTGTAAATGACGTTACAAAATGAAATTGGTCAGAAGCTGCCCAGGTCCAGTGCTGTAACTTTCTTGGAGATGATTGTTAGGAATGTGGCATTTAGGCCTAACCAAATCTGTTGAGAGCATTGGCAGTCTTCTACTAGCTACAATATCTCATCACCCAGGAACTTATAACTTGTTTTGAAGAATTAAGAGGTGAAGACATCCAGACCCGGGACTTTGTTTGACTAGAGAGCCCAGACCACCTCTTCCACTTTTGCATAGGAGATTTCTCTCATGAGGGCCTCTTTTTAGTTTGCCGAATTTAGATTAGGAATACATTGTTGGATTATTGATATAGCCTCATGTATATCCTTAGTAAGCTCTGTGAACAAAGTCTAGAAGTGGACGATCATCTCTTCGAAGATTTCCTCATGTTGCACTAGTTGTTAACTGTCTAAACCATTGAGGGAGAAGATCCAGTTAAACTCTCTTTGCTTCAACATATTCCAATTGAAATTTTTTATGTTGCACTCACCCTCTTTGATCCATTGGACGCACGACTTTTGTCTCCACAATATTTCCTCCTATTTACATCGTTGTTCCATATCAGTTAGAACCTGGCCCTCCTAGGCTATGACGACATTAACTCTTCCTTCCAAGACAATTTCTTGTTGTATTGCGTGCATGTATTCCTTAAGCCACCACTTTTCTCAATGAATATTGCTGAAATATGATCGATTCCAATGTTTGATCTTTCCTTTTATCTCCTTCAAATTTAGTTGGAATATTTCCATTTGGTTATGAACCTTCACCCTAACTGTTTTCCACCATTCTTCAAGCTTGGCCAAGAAGTCTGGTTTATCAAGCTGAAATGATTCAAATTGGAATGGTTGGTTGTGAGGAGCCATTCGTAGATCGATCTCTAGGTAGATAGGCCAATGATCCGATCCCAAGCATGGGAGAATCGATGCTTGAAGAAAGAGATCTTAATGGAGGATGTTGTCAGAAATAAGAAAATGATGTAGTTTTGAGGCTATTTGATACTTACCTCCCTACTGGTTGTTCCAGGTGAAGGATCCATTCTTGACATGAATATCCTTAGTAACCAGATCTTGGATGGTTTCCTGGAATGTAGAGGATATCAAATCATGTACCTAAAGTCCTCATTTTTTATCACTGGGAACTTTTATGAGGTTGAAATCCCCACCTAGGATCTAGTTTTTGCCCCCCAACAATTCCTTTAAGTGTCACAAGATGTGAAGGAAGCCTGCTTTTGACCCTGCTAGAGTAGGGCTGTACACCCAAGTTAGCCAAACTTTGTCGGCGGAACAAATATATTCAAATTGGTTCGGGGTGGGCTATCTAGCTTCCAAAGGAAATGGATCAAGGATACCCAGGTCACTAGCACTATCCCTTGAGTCCAAATCCATGCACTCCACCAAAGGCCAACTTCTACTTGCAATATATGTAAGTCTTTCTTCTACTACTTTGGTTTCCTATAGGACTACAATGTCCATTTTCTTAGATTGAATCCATTCCTTCAGATACCTCAACTTACCCTTCGAGTTGAGGTCCCTTATGTTCCATGATAGTAGCTTCATTATGGGGGACGAGGGAGAGATCATTGATAATATTCCATCAAAAATGTTAGTATGTCCTGAGTTGACTAATATCACCCCTTCTTCCTGAATCAGTTAGCTAGTGGGTTGTTTGCCTTCCTTCTATAGCCTGAGCTCAGATCCATCTGACGATTAGATGAGTCATTAGCTCAATTTTGTAAATAAGAAACCATCACCCTTTCAACATAATTCAGTTGCTCCATCTTGACATGATTTTATAAAGAATGAAATACACAAGCAAGGACTTGTTAGATTTTTTTATTGTTGGACTGGGCCTCTAGGGCTTTGCATTTGCTCAACTATTTATTGTTATGGTTTTCAACCCTCAGCTCGACCTCCATTACTGCTTGAGATTGACCCGCGATCACAAGACCCGCAAGTTGGCTAGATTTGTTTTGATCTGCAAGGAGGGAAAAGCGGTTCCCTGAAGGATGACTTACAACCGCGTGAGAGTTTCTAGAGTGGTGGCTAGGGGCCACTTAAGAGGGCCCTGGTGACCGATTGGGATCTTCTTGAGAAGTACTTTCTAAAGCTTAGGATGATGGAGTTTTACCTGGAGGAGGGTGTTGTCTCTTAACTTCCTAAAAGCCATTTGAGGAGGGAGTCATCGCAGGAGTTGAAGCTTAGTGAGGGAAGCCATGAAATAAGTTGCCATATTCATGGAAGAGCCTGCATTCGAATGAGACATGCTCGTAGTTGAGCATCTAGGACCAGATATCATCTTGCTATTCAATTTCCATTGATTCTAGGAGAGGCCAAGATATGTTCATATACACACAAATTCACACATACGAAGAAAACCACCTGTGCCTTGTGATCTCCGAGACCTAAACAAACTATCTTATGGAATTTCCAATGGATTCCAGGATATGCATCTACCAAAAGTCCTCTGGAAGGGAGTATAGTCAAATCTATATGGGGGTGACCAAGAATTGTTCCTTTTATAGGTTATAGCAAGGTTCCTAGTGTGTCATGAGTAAACAAGCATTATTCATGAAATAAGGGCCATTGTCCATGCTTCGCTTGTGATCATCCAGATCTTCGAATATTACTGTAAAAAAAACCTTTAGCTCGTAGGAGAAGATTGAAAGGCGATTTCGATTTCCATTTAATTTGGATCCAATGCAGGATATCTCCTTATCTGGGCCAAATCCCTATGAATTTGCAGATTATTGCATGATCCTACATAGAGTGGTGATATTGTTTGAGGCGATTGCTGGGAATCACCACTCAAGGAATCTTGGTTACTTTTGGAAGGAAGCGACCTTGCATGCATGACTTCCATTGAGCACCTAAGGCCAACGAATTAGATGATTTGCCATGGTGCTAGCCGAAAGTGGACGAAGGATCCAAGGGAGGATGGTGTGCACCAGAGAGAACATATTTGAAGGAGGGAGTAGATCCCCCTCATTTGGGAGGCCCCATTGCGAGCCTGCTTAACATGGAGGAGATGTCAAAGAACATCAGCGGAGGTGAAAGCATAAGGCTATGATGTCAGCGCAGACTGTAACAATTCAAAACCCTAATATCTTCACAACCCTAGCAGAGCTCCAACACATTGTATGTAGATTTATTCATTAATAAAAAGTTTGATTTAAATTATATTTTTAAATATATAAATAAATTCATTTTTTTAATATTTTATCACATAAAACCTAAAATCATTTAAACCTTTTTTATAAAAGATTAAATATTTGAGCCTATGTTTATAGTAATATTCTACAAAAATCAAATTTGCTTTGCGCCTTGACCTTATGCCAATAATCTTGTTTAACGGAGATGAAGTTTTATTTCAAAACACTTTCTTTTTAATCGAGATTCTTATACATATGTAGAAAGTATTTAGGGATGAAATTTTAAATATTTGTAAGGCATTGTTTATTGAATTATTTTCTTTAATGCTATATTTATTATTAATTTAATTAAATATGGAGATGGAAATGAAGTTTTATTTCAAAGCGCTTCTTTTTTTATTAAGAGTCTAATACATATGTAGAAAGTATGTATGGATGGAATTTAAAATATTTATAAGGCATGTTTAATGGTTTTTTTAATTATATTTAATTAAAAATGGAAACTTAGATTATAAAGTTTATGAATAATTAAAAATAGTAAACAACATTTAATTTTATTTTTAAAATTAAAAAATATAATTCAAGTTACTTTAAATTCCAATGTCACTTTAGATTTGAATTACCTTTAAACCGATTGTATTATACTATAATAAAGGTGTACATCATTTCTCGTCATTGTGCTTCCTCCATTTTCGGCCTAACCACTTCCTAGATTAAGGCTAGTCTCACACACGATGAAAGCATAATTGAGCTATCTTTTGTTCTAATTCTAACTCCTCTTGATAAGGTAAGATTATATAATTTCATTCTTTTCTCTAGGAAAATATATTTAGACACCTAGGGGCTTGAGAAGTTAGGAAAATTCTACAATAATGGACCCCTAGCGAACTCATATATAAGTAGGTTAAGTTGATCTCTTTGAGAATGATAAACTCTAGAACCCTTTTCTTAATTATGAAAAGTTAATATTTCATAATTATGAAATTGTGACAAAATAATTATGAAAAATGAGTCAATTATGTAATATCACCCCTATAACATTTAATAACTCCCTTGTAAGACTCATTTCCTAAAAATAAAGCATGTCTTGTGAGGGGAAACTCACAAGGAAAGAATTAGACCAAGGGACAACAATATGTTGTGTGGCGCATTGTCTCCATAGGCTCTATCTCCTACTCTTTTATTGTTTTTCACCACTAAGGAGGCTTCCCTCTAGTATATCACCTATAAATATATTCTAAGTACAAGGGGTAAGGTGACGAGAAAGGCTTATGGAGGACAAATCTTCGAAAGAACAACGCTTAAAAAACATGTTAAAGGAAATTCACATCCTCCAATATGCGTAAGTAAGGCACAACATGATCTAGAGCTTGATAAATTATAAGCCAAAAGGACTCACCTAGGATCACAAGGCTAATAAAAGGCTTTCAAACAAACTATACTTTCAAACTATGGAACAAGAAACCTGCAATAAGCCCCAAGTTAACACGTATGGAGAACTAGAGTTTTTTTATGGAAAAATCTACCTATGGAATGAGGATATAGCCTTAATATAAATGAATTAATCACTAGAAGGAGTCACTTTTTAGGGAATCACCTCTTCTTCAAGTGTTGAATCCTTCCAAAGGCCAACAACTTTAGTCCTAGTTGAATTTCGTGCCTTAGAACTAGCTAGAAGCTTATCCTTGAGAGGATAAAAATCAAATTTAAGGAGAGAAAATGAGATTTAGGAAGAAGTTTATGGATGACAAACAAAGTAACCAAAGCTTTTGCCATTGTCCTTAAGAATGGAGTGAATGGGTATGTAAAACTTGTTAAATCTTAGGAAGGAGTAAGGGAATAATTAAACCCTAGGTTTCAAAACCCTAGTTATCATTTTCATAAGGGGGTAAAGTCAATTGGGAGAGATATTTAAAATATTCACCAATGTTATTTCCATTCACATTCTGTAAGTGAGTAATGCATGCAATGCTATCATCTAGAATCCATAAAATGATTTTCAACATTAATTAGCATAATAGATGATGAGCCTTAGTATTGCAACAAGAATGTTGCAACTCCCATGGCTGCCAACTTTAATTATCAACCTGGGGTTCGTACAAAATTAAGAGGTATCAACACTATATGTGCAGTATAAAATGTGCCCTTCTTTTGTTCATCTGATGTAATGGAGTGAATTTCATGAAATCAAAGCCTAAACTAACAACAAAAATGGAATTGTTACTCTATTTGCATGAAATGGAAATGCTACTTGCTCAAATTGTAAATGCTAACTAATCAATTCATGAAAGGACAAATGTTAATCTACTTGCAGAAAGAAAGTTATTTTATCTTGCATAATTCGTCAAACTACCAATCAAAATTGCATATACCATCTATCTAGTTCGCACTTTCTTGTAAATTAGTAACCTACTTGCATCATACTTGTGATAAAGAAACTAAGTCTACTCTATTTTTGTAGTGAATAAAAGGAAGGGTTGGAGTGGCTTAGGAGCTTACTCTGATCATAAAATCATATCTAGGAGTCACTATTCATCTATACTAAGTCATAGTTGTAGTGGGGATCAAAATCGATCAAGGAAAGTGGTGTTACAAGTTTGCTACAAGAAGGGACAAATTTGCTAGAGGAGAAGACAAAATTGCTACAAGAGGAGATAACTCACATAATGACCAAGTAAATAAAATGAAAATGGGATAGGGAATTTTTATTATTATTAATTAGGATGTTTTAGGTCTCCTTTCCAAGTGGAAACATTCCAAAGTACCCTTGTTCGCACGTGCTAAAAAATAGCAGGAAATTACTAGTCTAAAATCTTGAAATTAACTAGTGAGCTAGTTAACTTATCGAATGCCTAACCTAATATACTAAAAATGCAATGGGGTAAATTTTGTTATTGACTTGAATATTTTTATGATCTAATTAAAGTGAAATCAACTCAAATGAAGCTCATTAACATGTTAAAACAACAGTAGAAAATTACTACTATTTGCTACAAGGGACTTCTAGAAATTTTAGATTTGTGAATAAGTAAACTAATCCAAGTAGCTCAATGATGATTGTTACCTTCCAAAGCTATTCCAAGGATGAAATTATGATTTTAAATCTATAAATAACCTGCAAAAGAACTCACTTCAATTGTTTAAATCAATCCTACAGCAAAAAATCATCAATACTAAATGCAGAAATAAGAAAAAAAAAGAATAAGAGATGCATGTGAATAAGAAGTGAAAAGAAGGAAAGAAAAGCTTATAAAAAAGGGCTCTGAGGCTCCTAGGATGGGTAAGGCCAAGGATATCCAGAGTCCTATGAAGGAGACCAAGATTTAGAAGCTAAAAATGACACCAATCTTTGTTATTTGAATCAATCTAAGTACATCCCTGCTAGAAATGAAAGTGGAGCTACAAAATACAAGTTATCTCCACAAGAAGACTAAAAAATACATGCCCCCAGAGACAAATTCGAATTGATACTTATAAAAAATGATGAGGAAGCATTGTCGTTGAAAGGAGGAAATTTTCCCGTATAAAATCCCTCAAATAGTGGATATGGTTCACAACACTAGGAATCTGCATTAAATGATAGGGAACACATTCCTAAATTTTCCCAGTCATTGGAGTTCCATAATTTGTGCAAAAATTTCATAATATATTGTTGATTTATTATCTAATATTGATCCTCCTATGCTAGAGAACAAGTGCCTAGATTATCTTCTCCTCCAAATCTTCATAATCTACCCAATATTCTCATAATATTCTACAAAAATAAATAATATTAGGCAAGAATATGAAATTCTCCATAAACCCATTCTAATGAACATATTAAAGTTAAAAATATGCCATCTTATGCAAAAAGAGAGGCTTAATGTGCTGAAGGATGGTCAATTGGGCCTTAATATATGTCTAATTTAGAGGCCCATCATACCCCCTGCTGAAAGTGTTGCTCACCCTATGAGCAACTTAGTGACCTAATTGTGCATCAGTCATGGTCATGGTGGCCTCCTTGATCTGTATTGTATTTTTCCAACACTTTCTTGTACAAACTTTCTTCTTTCCTGTAACAACTTTCTGCCATCTTGTAGCTGCTTTTTCCATCCTATAGTAGGGCATATTCTTATTTTAGTTGTTTGTTCAAGGCTCCCCTTGTGCTTGCCTTCTTCTGAGAGGCTTGGGACTCCTTTGTTTTGGATTGGATGGAGGTTATCTCTTAAGTTTGCTTCTTATTGTCCTTTTATCTTTTGTTATGATTTTCCAGGCACTTTTTCTTACGTTTCAACCTTTCCTTTTTCTTTTCCACCCTCTTCTTCTTCTGTAGAGCCATTCTTGACTCTCTTCAAGTCTATAAAAGTTACCCTATCCATGTCAAAAAAATTTGTCCATGTGTTCTAAAGGTTTGTGCAAGTGGGCCCTGCTGCCAATTATCAATTTCAGAGCACTTAGGATTTCAACTTATGGCAAGAAGAGGAGTTCTTGTTGATGAGTTAGGTGAAAAATGGTATGTCAATTTCAAAATAAGGTTATTCTCCCATCATAATGTTCATCCTCACATGAAAACTCCACACTTCAATTTTTTTTTGTTCTCAGGGTTCTGCTATAAGGTTTTTACTAGAACAATTTTGCAAAAATTCATAGAATTTCTATTTTTAAGAGGTGAGAGATCAAGTACTCACCCATTCCTTATAGACTCCTTCAAAATTCTATGGTTTTTTGGCCAATAATGCTCAAGATAGGGCCTCTTTTCTCCTCTTGCGACAATACTATAACAGGCAAATTGTCTCCTGTAGCGGCCCTGTTTCTCCTGTAGCAGTTCCATTTTCTCCTATAACAAGGTAGTTTATGCCTTGAGATGCTTAGTTATGGTTACTCTAGTGGCTGGCTTCCTCATAGGTGTCAAACGTTGCTTCCCTTCTATTAAATCCTCCACCCATTTCTCCTAGTATTCCTCCTTGATTTTATGATAGGTGTGGAACCCAACATTTTTAAACAGTGTCAGTGGTGAAATAGTGGTAAATTGTTTGCTATTATTGAGTAAGAAGGGTACTTGAACTGATGTCAACCAAACTATTTTCTCTTCTCTTAAACACAACAAACTTTAAAACGGCTTCCTACTAATCAATTAACCATTACAGGCTCTTAATTTCAAATAAACTTCTCATGCATTTGGATATGGAAATGAGGAAGAAGGTTGTCACTTACTTCTTGTTAGAGAAATTATGGGTGTGCATGAAGGTTTGAGACAATATCGGGCCACTGTGAGACCTTTTTCCTCCTTACAACTCTTCTTGTAGCTCCTCTTAGCCTTCCTGTAGCACTTGCAGGCCTTCCTGTAGTTTTATCCTGTAGCACTAGCAGATTGTGTTCGAAACTCCTCAGTGGTAGCCTAGGCACTAGCTTGTTCTTCCTCTACCTATTTTTGGAATGAGTGATGATGCAAGTGAAGTCGAGCCATCACATAATATTCTCTTTTGGTTAAAATCTTGGAGCACTTTAGTGACTTAGCATTAACCTGAATTTCCTCTTGTGTTTTGTTGCCCCTACTAACTATAATCATTTGTCTCTCCTCATAATCATCACTTCCCCATTTTGAATTCTTCACATTGCATGTGTGTTTAAGTAAACTGCAGTCTTACTAGTCGAGGTTGGCCAAGTTTACAGGCCACCTTCAGCCTATAAAATCTTATCTCATGTGCATTGAAAATAGTGTTTTTACCTTAATATGCTCAATAGGAGAGGTGAAGAACAAATGCATACCTATTCCTACTTGATGTCGAGTTGTTGTAGATGCATGGATGGTGTTGTTGTGCTTTGTATCATGATGGGTTGAAGGTGTTGATCTCCTTTATTTGCTTCTATACAAGTCTTCATCGCATGATGACTGATAAAGTTTTTGCATGTACAGGCTTCTTTCTAATGCCCAACCTGATGCTACTGGAGGTGATGGGTTGCTTCTTAAGGAGGGTGTTCCCCTTCTCAACTTTAGAAATTTCTTCATAATGCTGAAGGTGGGTAGATATTTTACCCTGTGGGTGGAAAAAAACGATTCTAGGATTTTGATGTGACTATACAGGCTGCTACATGAGCAATTTCCCTCTGGTAACAATCACTTAATTCTTCTTTGAGAGCTTATATTGCTTATGGAACTAAGGGAAAGTTAGAAAAGGTACAAGGATAGGACCAAAATCATCAGGAGTGGTTGTACGTGGTGGAAAATTGAAAGCAATGTTTTTTCTATGTTTTTTATGTATGGAAGAGTGGAATTTGAAGATGAATTTTGGCTAGATGGAGTGGATGGATGATGAAAGTGGTGTTGGGGGACCTCTCTCAACCTTTCCTAAAGAAGACATGAATTTTTAGCCTCTTTCTCCAATCCGATTTGCCTCCTGTAGCAATTATGGTCCCTCCTAGAGCATTTTAGGACAACCTCCTGTAGAAGACTTGTTTTATTCATATATCCCAAATGATAGACTAGATTGACCTCAATTTTTTTGAGCATGTTTCCATCGTCCTTATGCACCTCCCATAAAAAGTCTTGACCAATGGATGTAAGAATCTTGAGAAAAATAAAAGATGGTTGTAGGTGATGGAGGTTGATTTATCGAAAACTGTAAATTGGAATTTGCTTAAATTGATTAAGTGTGTTACCATCATCGATGTACATCTCTCCATGAAACATAACTAAAAATGGATGCACAATTTTCAAGATATGATAAAAACAATTTCCTACTCTGTGTGTTTTGGCCTCCTGTAGAAAAACAGATCCCTCATGTAAGATTTTAGGAAATCAAGGGGAATGCAAGAGAAAATCTTGGAAATGATGGGTCGATGTTGGAAATGGATGAAGGTGATGGGTTGTCATAGCCTTTGTCCTATTGGAGCATCTAAGCAAAGGAGGAGAAAGTCCAAGTTTGAATTCCTTTGACTAGATTCTTTGCCAATTTTTTTTTGTTGGTGCTAAAGTGTTCTTGTTTCTTGCAAAGGTTGGAGAGAACCTACATTTATCAAAGAGAGACAAATGGAGCAAATAATTTTTTATTTTAGGCCAACTAGTTACCTCAATGAGGTTTTCAACTAGTAGGTCTGCCTAAGCACCTCAAAGGAGGTTTTTACTTATGATCTTTTATTTTTCTCCTTTTTTTTTTTTTTTTTTCCAACCAATTGACCGTTTCATGGAGGTTTTCAATCAATGAGCCAATATCAAGCACCTCAAAGGATGTTTTCACCAAAGATTTTATTTTTTCTCTTATTTTTAATTTTTCATTTCGTTTTCTATCCTACTGTACTTGAAAAACAAAATCTCTTTCAAGTATAGGAATACTTCCAATGGAGCCATGTGCACATCAAGATGATAGATAAACTCATGTGTAGGATCTAAATGTATGCTTTGACATGTACTTGAATTTTAGAGACCAAATGCTTTGAACTTGTCAATAGCAAGTACTCTTGAAGAAGAGAGTGATGCTCCATCTTATTGATTTTCTCGAACCAAACCTCAATATAGATTTGATGTCCTTGGTTTGTTTGCTCATCTGGATCAATATTCACGTACACTTCTACCATGACATTTAAATATTCCTCTTTTTGCAGATTATTCTCTTGAACACATGGAGGATCTGATGGTAAACATGAGGGAACTTTCTTAACCTTTGATTCTGATGTCTGCTCTTCATCAAGTGCAGCCCATGATTCTTTGGTCTTCTAATTTGAATATTCTTTTTCTTAATGTTGTTCTTCAATGACATCAATAGAATCCCGTTTTTGCAATACTCTTCCTAAGCTAAGATGAATAACATTGAGATTAAGAGGAGATGTTAGGAAGTGTTGTACCTTAGTGTTGTAAGTGGGTTGATCTACTTCCTTGTTTGGGTTTGGAAAAGGTGGTACAGGTAGTTGAGTGGGAGTGGATATTTGAGATGGATGTGGTCGGAGTTGTGGTTGTGCTAGAGATGGATGATAGGGATAACTTGGAGTTGGGTATAGAGGATATTGCCAAAAATATTGAGGATATTGTGGATTGCTCCCATAAGTTTCTTGCCAACCTTGTTGGCAAGATTTATTTTGGGGTTGAGATGACCAAGGTTGCCAAGGAAAAGGTATGTTCCAATTATTTTGAGATGGATATGCATGATTTTGAAATTTTGAATTAGGTTATTGCATCATATTAGGTTGGCTAGGCTTCCACAGTCCTCTTGGAGCTACATTAAATATCTCCTTTGGTGATTGACTTGCTCCATCTTCCTCTTGGTAAAATTCCTTCAACCCTGGTAATGATGAGCCTTAGTATTGCAACAAGAATGCTACAGCTCCAAAGGCTACCAACTTTAATTATCAACCTTGGGTACATACAAACTTAAGAGGTATCAACACTATGTGTGCAACATACAATGTGTCCTTCGTTTGTTGATCTGATGTAAATGAGTGAATGTCATGAAATCAAATCCTAAACTAACTGCAAAAATGGATTTTTTACTCTATTTGCAAGGAATGGAAATGCTACTTGCTCAAATTGTAAATTCTAACTACTCAATTCATGAAAGGACAAAGATTAATCTACTTACAAAAATAAATATGTTTTATCTTACATAATTCATCATACTACCAATCAAAATTTCATATACCATATACCTAGTTCACACTTCCTTGTAAATTAGTAACCTACTTGCATCGGAATTGTGATAAAGAAAATAAGTCTACTCTATTTTTGTAGTGAATAAAAGGAAGAGTTGGAGTGTCTTAGGAACTTCCCTTGATCATAAAATCATAGTTGGGGGTCATTATTCATCTATAATAAGTCATAGCTGCAATGTGGATCAAGCCTGATGAAGGAAAGTGGTGTTACATGTTTTCTATAGGAAGGGACATATTTGCTACAAGAGAAGTTAAAACTCCTACACGAGGAGATAACTCACTGAATGACTAAGTAAATAAAATTATAATGGGATGTGATGAATTTTTTTATTAAGTAGGATGTCTTAGGTCTCCATTACAAGTGGAATCACTCCAAAAGACCCTTGTTCACACGTGCTAAAAAATAACAGAACACTACTAGTCTAAAATATTGAAATTTGAGAACTAGTGAGCTAGTTAACCTATCAAATGCTTAGCCTAATCATGTGCAAATTCAATGTGATAATTTTTTTTATTGAATTTAATGTTGTTATGATCTAATGCAAGTGGAATAAACTTAAATAAAGCTGATTAACATGTTATAAAAAATAACAAAAAATTACTACTATTTTTTACAGGTGACTTCTAGAAATTTATATTTGTGAATAAGTAAACTAATACAAGTAGATCAGTGATGATTATGAGCTTCCAAAGCTGCTCCAATGATAAAATGATGCTTTTTAATCTACTAATAACCTACAGAATAACTCACTTCAACCATTTAAGCCAATCCTACAACAAAACATCATCAATACTAAATGCAGAAATAGGAAAAACAAGAACAAGAGAAGCATGTGAAAAAGAAGTGAAAAGAAGAAAGTAAATTAAAAAAAGGTGCTCTGAGGCTCCTAGGATAGCCAAGCCCAAGGATACTCATAGTCCTATCAAGCATACAAAGCTTTAGAAGCTAAAAATGGTACCAATCTTTATTATTTGAATCAGTCTAAGTATATCCCTGCTAGAAATGAAAGTTGAGCTGCAAAAATACAAGTTTTCTCCATAAGAAGACTAAACAATACATGCCCCTAGAGGAAAATTCGAATTGATACTGATAAAAAATGATGAGGAAGCATTTTTCTTGAAAAGAGGAAGCTTTTCCCTCCAAAATCCCTCAAATAGTGGATTTGGTTCCCAACACTAAGAATCTACATTAAATGAGAGGGAACAAATTCCTAGATTTTCTCAATCACTATAGCTCCAGAATTTGTGCAATAATTTCATAATATCTTGTTTATTTATTATCCAATCTTGATCCTCTTGTAGTAGGGAGAAAGTCCCTAGATTATCTCCTCCTCCAAATCTTCATAATTCACCCAATATTGTCACAATATTCTTTAAAAATAAATAATATTAGGCACAAATATCCAATTATTCATAAACCTTCCTAATGAACATATTAAAGTTAAAAATATGTCATATAATGCAAAAAGAGAGGTTTAATGCATTTACGGATGGCTAGATGGGCCTTAATTTATGTCTAATTTGGAAGCCTATGAATAGAAACAATACATAATTAACCATTTTATACATTAGACATAAAAGAAAAACATTATCAAATTCAAGGTATACTTACAAGATATAATGCATGAACAAGCCTTTATTACTCTAAAATGACATCTCCAAATTGAAATATATAGCTCCAATAACAAATTTCTACCAAAGACCACAACTCCAAAAGATACAAGAAGATCAAAATTCCCTAAGAGTGATGAAAATGGTCACAAATGTTAATCATGAAGTAATGTGTGCTTATCCATTGATTATATGAGTTCTAGGACTAATAATTATGACTAAAATCCCCTAAAACAATTTTGATGCTAAAATGTAGTTGGGTTACAAACCAACCCATTAGTTTTACAAATATAGGCCTAAAGTTTCCCACACGTGTGAGTCATAATTTCCAAAAAGTTGACATCATTCAATGAAGGTGCTCTAAATGCCATGTTGAAGGGTGATGTGGTGTGCAAGGAGGTGTATCTGGCCATAAAAATCACCTCAATACATCATGTGGGGTCCCAAGATCCATTTGGGGTCCGTTGAAGTGGTCCTCATGGCTCTTCATCTATCAAATAGGGTCTCCTATCCAGCGTTAGGGCTCTCTCCGGTCCAACTAGTCCTATTAGTCTCTGAGTGTAAGACCATCCTCATCTGAGGTTTAAATTAGCTCATTACCATGAAGTTCTATGAAGGCCAACATTGGGGAGTTTTGGGTCCACTGGTGTTATCCTAAAGAATCCTCATATCAGTGTCAAGATCAACTTTTCTCTAGGGTATTAGAGTTGCTCTAGGACATGTGTCATATAAAAGTGTTGTGAGGAGGATCTAGGTCATTAATGATTCACTTTTTCGTTCCCACATGTTCTTTTGAAGGGCTTGGGTAATTATGGATTGGGTGTCCAGGGCCTAAGCTACTGAACCACTTAGCAGTAACACCATGGATTCTAGTGAAAGCATCCAATCATTAGGGACAAATACCAATAATACATCTAAGTGAACCAAACTAAAATGTTAAGGGAAATCTAATACTTCAAATAAGGATATGTTTCAAAAATTAGGATCAAGATCTCATAAAAGGGCTTTTGTGGAGATTTGTAGCTTGGGAGGTACTTCGATCCTTAGGCTAGTGGGTTTTGGAGGAATTGGAAAAAAAAAGTCTCTTGTGGGTTTAGAACCCAAGCCTATGGGCTTTGCACTGAAGCTTGTGGGTGTGAAACCACCAAGAGAAACCATGGTTTCACACATGGAGGTGAAGGGGTAGCCCTAGAGGAGCTAGGGGCAACTTCAAGCACTAAAAAAGGACATTCCAAAATGGAGAAATGAATTTTTGAATAATAGCATGGGTGAAGAAGACCTTAAGGTTAGGTTAACTGACATATTGAGGTTCCATTTCAAGGGTTGTTATGTCACCCACATGAAGGATATCAATAAGTGATTCATTGGAGGATAAAGGGGACATCCAAGTTCAACGAAACTCATAGGAAAACATCTTTGTTTGAGCCACAAATCAAGGAAGACTCCAAGTGAAGGAGAAAGAGGCTAACATAATCATATTTAATGACTATTTTGGAGGTTGAAGGGATCTAAGGGTAGAACAAGCTATTTTATGTTGTTTCTGGGCTATTTCGAAGGAAGAATTCTCTATTGTTGGTGAACCACAGTCCCTATATTTGCTTTATACTAGGACAAGATATGATACGAATGAGGCTATTCAAAAAGGAGTTTGGATAGTAGTTTTGATGAAATCATAAGGAGAGGATTACATTAGAAGTTTCTTGTGTGTCATTTCAAGAAGAGAAACAAGAGTTTGCTTCTTTAATTGATGTAATTTGTAGGTGGATGTTTTCCTAGTAAAGGACAATTTGGTTGGTTTTGTACTGGATGCTTGTGGATTGTTGGAGGGCATGTGAGATTGGACAAAGTTAGCCCTAAGTGTAGTGAACTACAAGGAATTTATGCCTTCTAGAAGTGGTAGAGTTGGAGTAGCCTAAAGAACAAATAAGGAAGACTATAGAGGCTTGCTTCAAGCCCTAAGGAACAAGTCTCTAGAAGGATTAAGGTATTGTCAGAAGTGGAAGAAGAATATCTCAAAGTTTCTCTACAATAAAAGTTGGGAAGTCCTCCATGCCTTGATTTCATTATTGGAGAAGGATATTTGAAAGTGATAGTGGGAAGCCCTCCCGCCCTAGGTATGTCCTCAACGGGTAGCACATGAAGGAACTAGTTGGGAGAAATTCCCAAAATATCTAAGGAGCATTAGTGGGTAGTTGAGATTTGTTCACAAATGGAGTTGTGAAAAATGTTATAGAAGTCCCAATGTGTTTGTGCATTGAAGGACTAACGATCAATGAGAGAGAAGGAGCCGAGTTTAGTGGCCTAATGTAGTTGGTTCATTGATAGAGGCATATTGGAGTTGATAAAGATCGAGAGTTGAAGGACCAAGAAAGTGTATTCAGGGTATGATTGAGGGGATATGAGAGAGCACACTACATCAACTAGATGATCACTACATCTTTTTTAGGGTAAATTGGTTGTTGAAGGACTAACCCCAAGCCCTAGTTAATATTTTCTTGTATCGGTGAATGTATGAGAGACATTATTTCTGGTACATGATCCCTAGACTATTATATTATTAGTTTGATTAATATAATGAAGTTGGTTTGTTATGTAAATATGTTAAAATTTGTGTATATTTTATGCACTAGTAGATTTACCGTTGTATATTATTCCAATGTAGAAAGTAGCCATGTTCTGATACTTGGATTGGTAGCGTCAATGATTTAAGACTCTATCCTAGACTCCAGTATCATGGAAAAAACAATTCTCCCCAGGTAGGGGTGGGTAAATGTCAACCATATTAGGTGCTTCCAACCCCCTAGTCAAGGCTTTAATTCATAGGTGTTAGTTAATGTGGCTATGGAGGGGATAAGACTTCATAGCAAAGTGTAATGATCAAAGGGACTAGATGATGGAGGTGTCCACATCCCAAATATATAGATGTGAGGAGGGAGAATTCATGGACGCATGGGATACTATTTTCGCCTTACTTTTTCCACCCCTCTTGTGTGTCTTTTACTTCCTCTTGATTATTCCTTATATTACAACTTATAGCTCAGGGGTTATAGCTTGCATTGTATGAAGTGTAAATTTTAATACCCCTTCAAGATGAGTTACTTTATTTCTCATTAATTTTGGGACAAGCAAGGGTCCCTTCTTCCAATGTATTGGAACAACATGTGCTTAGGACTTAGGTGATGACCATACAAGTGAGGTAGATTCCATGCTAGGCTTTTGTCAACATGATAATATTCATGTCCCAAGCCATATTTTGAATTTTGATTTTTCTTTCCTTTATTTTATCATTTCCATGATTTTTTCTTTCCTTTTCTTTTAGTTGGATGAACCTTCTAGGGAAACATTTGTAGGCCCTAATGAAGGTATGTGAACATGTGAGTACCAATTCCCTAGAAACCAATGACAAGTTATACCTAAATAATGGAGCTGAGACATTGGGATTAATGTGTACGATGGAAAGTGTTTGATTATGATATATGGGAAGATCAAACTACGCTATTTTAATCATGGATTTCTAGTTGTTGGCCCTCTTATAACCCAAAGGTCCTTAAGGGAGGTCCTATTAGATTAGGATGAAATATTAAACCCTAGGTGAGGTGAGATAAAAAAAATATGGTTAAGGTCTATCAATATTCTAGATAACAAGTATAAGCACCTTATTGTAAAATGAGCAAAGTAAATTCTTAGTAGCTTCCCACCTTCATCCAATTGTTAATGCTGAATGAATGAGAAACTCATAGCTCGTGCAAGTGGTATAGGCACATGGCATGTCATCATCTAATGATGATTGGTAGGGTCTACTAGCTATCTAGCTAATCTACTAGCTATGAAATGTAGGAGAAATATTTTCTCCAATGGGGTTACCCATTTTCGTGTGTAACAAGACCTATATAAGTAAAAGCAAGGGTGAAAATGGATGCATTCTAACCAAAAACTCAGGTATATTGATATTGCTTCTCTCTCACTATAATTGAGTGGAAAATATCATTATAACATGGTACTCTAGATTGGATAAATATCTTTAGCGACAAAGTTTGAAGAGAGGGGTAACAAACAATAACTTCTACATCAAAGATGAAATGATAAATTAATGGTTGTTACTATCTATGTAGATAGAATAATATTTGGAAGTGATGTTGATTCTATGAGAAAAATATTGAAGCTGACATGATAAAGGTATTTAAAATTCCCATGTTGGGGAAACTACCCTTTTTTCTTGGTTTGCAGGTTCATCAATCAGAAGGAGGCATCTTTATTTCTCAGAACAAATATCTTGAAGAAGTATCGAAGAAGTTTAGCATGTAAAACTGTCATTAGGTGAATCTTGAGGTAAAAAATGGGCCTAAAAAAATGTACTTACAAAACTAAATTTAAAGGAACCAATAGGATTCAAGATGATGATGTCACCCCGAGGGTAAATATTTTGGAGGGAAAAGAAGAAAACTACCTTTTTAATAGTATTTTTAGCTTATCTCCTCATAGGTTTACTCAAGTGTCAAGGGTAGATGCCTGGTGAATGCTAATTTAAATTTCCACATTCAATGAGTATCTAGTGTACATACTTCTGAGTATACCCACATCGATAAAAATTTAAAATACACGAAAAAACATTTTTGGACATATTTTTTTCATGTATTTTCATTTTTTTTCGATTTGGATCAACTTAGAGGTATGATGAATAGGTACTCATTGGATTTGGAGCTTAATTTCATATCCAAAGGGTGTATAAACTTGACATTTAAGTAGGCCTCTAAAACGATAAGCTAGGAATAGAATAAAAATGGTTGTTTTCTTCTTTTCTTCCTTTAAAAACTCACAATTTTATTTTATTATTTTATTATTTCGATTAAGAGGCCTATTTTAGACGTTAAAATTCCCGTAGCAACACTTTTGAGCACTCCAATGAAAACACCATTCAAACTCAGCAAGGATGGCAAGTCTCCAGGGGCAAATTAGACCATGTATAGGTCCATGATTAGTATGCTTCTTTACTTGACAACTTCAAGAATGAATATTATGCTGGTAGTAAGTATGGTGGGAATATTTCAGTTAGCTCCAAAATAAACTAAGGTAAATGTAGTAAAATGAATATTTAGATACTTGCGAGGCTCAATAAATTTTGTCTTGTGGTATCTAAGAGGAATAAACCTTACTCTCATAGCTTATATATATGCATAATGGGTTGGTAGTGTTGAGGATAAGAAGAGCACCAATGTGGGAGCCTTGTTTTTAGATAGTTGTTTCATCTTCTAGCTCAATAAGAAACAAGCCTCCATTTCTTTACCCACAATTGAGGTAGAGTATATTTTTAGTAGCATTATGTTATGCTTAAGTCTTATGGATGAACTAGAATCACAAGGATGTTCAAGAAAATGGTCATAAACATTTTCCCATAATGTTTAACAACACCAATGGAATCAATATCTCTAAAATTATTGTTATGTAATCTAATACAAAGCATATTCATCTCAAATACCATTTTCTTAAAGAACAAATTTCTAATAATGTTGTTAGGATGGAGTAAATTCCAACAAAAAATAAAATCTCAGATATATCTACTAAACCTATTCCCAAATATAGTTTTGAATATCTTAGAGAAATGATGCGTGATTTCTTTTTCATAGGGGTAAATAATCCACTGATTTTAACCAAAAATTATGTTGGTGATAGGGGTAGTTCAAAGAAAGAATATGCATTACTATAGGGGCATTATATGCCCCTTTCCATTGACATCAAAGGTGGAGAATAAGAAGACATCAAGAGAAGTATAGTCAACAAATAGATAGGGGTAGTGTAGCTAAATAATATCAATGACTGGAATATGTCTTGTGGTGTTGCCATCAGTGCAAAAAGGTGATATTGTTGTCAGTATGTCTGCATCATCATTAATTTCGAAGGGATATCCAAATCAAGATTAAGAAACAAAAGAAGCATGAGAGATTAAACGAAGTTGTATTTTGGGTAACCTATATTTGAAGGAACTTCTTCTCAAGCTCCCTGGTCTAATAGAGAATCAAAGATTAATGTTTGAATAACTTGTTTTGAGACCTTTTCAATGGTATATAAAATGTTTTCTAACTCCAAAGGAATGAGGAGAAAAATATGTGTACAGTTAGGCAAATAAAGAAAGGTTCTATACTAGTCAAAGTTCTAGTATCGTAAATTGGAGCTCATGCTAGTATGGACTATACTAGAGAGTCGAGGGCCTATATATAATTTCATGGGAAACAAGGACCAATATGAGCCTAATTAAGCCCACTAGGTTGGGGAATAGTAGAAGGGGTCCATAGTATTGTAGCATAGGCTAGTGGAGTATCGCTAAGAATTTGGCCACCAATATGGTGTATTGTAGCCTAAGGTTAGTATAGATGAGCATAGTAGACTAGGGACTAGTAGAAGGGTGCAAAACATAATCTGATATGTGAAAGTGAGAGAAGGGAAATATTTATTTTAACTGAGAAATCATGATTTTATGCAACCTTATTCAATCTTAATTATTATCTAATATGTCCTTAACACTTAATTATCAGGATTAGCAAACACCAAGATGGGGTAAAGGTACCCTACTCATACCAGGGTACTAAAACACTAGTCTGGTATGACATGGAACCAATACAACATGAAAATTGCAGATGGATGACAAGTGGAAATATTGAATACATGGTAGCTACAAGATGTGACATATGGAATGCATATTTGGCATTTTTGACCACCCAAATGGGCATTTGGTAAGTGACACATGGTTGGTACATGTGAACATTCGAATATGGGGCAAGCCACAATTAGTCATAATATTTGATGTGGAGTGTGACTTGGCGTGTGGCATCAGAATTCTTTATCCCTCCTTGAGTTCGAGGGCAGGACACACTGGAGTCTCGTTTTGGCTATGAAAGGAAAGGGTGGGATAG
Organism: Pinus taeda; assembly: GCA_000404065.3. NCBI lineage: Eukaryota > Viridiplantae > Streptophyta > Pinopsida > Pinales > Pinaceae > Pinus > Pinus taeda. The sequence continues at coordinate 93,166 of APFE031087002.1, forward strand.
TATGACTTGGTAATGTAGACTAGACAGTGATGAGGTGGAAGAAATAACATGTGTAAGTATGTGGTTGGTCTAATGTGGATTGACATGGAAAACCATGGGCTCTTGAGATTTGTACTAGGACTGTGCCTAGTGAGGTTTTTGTGTATAATTTTTTGGAAAAAATGGAAAAAGACTAAGAGTTTGTGCTGGAATAGTGTATATCCAAATTTTATCCGTTGTGAGGTACTAGGCACTAGAATATTGAAACAATTAAACTAGTGCAATATGTTCTTTGTTCATGTAACAAAGAAATTGTTGTATAGTAGAAGAAAAAAAATTGATCAACCATAAGGTAATAGAGCACCGAAATTTTGTGTCTGTGGTCCTAGCACTAGGTCATGAAGAGCAAGATATGAGTGCTTAGTTTTGTAAATAATGGGAAAGGAAACTACTTTGGACTTTGGTCTAAACAATTGATAATAAGGTTTTCTAAGCATAAAGTTAAGTTGTGAGGAACCCATAGAACTATCGAAATAAGGCTTATTCAAGTTATCACAACTGGAATTTTAGTAGTACAAATAAACTAATGATTTACGTTTTCTGGATTGGTTTCCATGGAGTGTTGGCCCTACCATTAATTTGTTGACATATTTATGTATAAATAAGCTAATTAAGTTTGAAAGTGTAGGGAAGTGATCATGTGATTGTGTATGTGGATATAATTATTGTTTTGTAGTGCAAAGAGTGAGAAAGTACAAAGAAGGTGAACAAAGCTCTATGTGACTAGAAGTAGAAGTCTAAGAATGATGTCTATGGAATACATGTGATCAAGAAAGAGGCTGAGGAAAAATTCTCAATAGATAGGTCAATATTGTATGCAGAACATAAAGTTACATAGTAGGGAGTGATATAAATAAGCAAAAGGGATATTGAAGAAGAATAATTTGGATAAAAAAAGAGGGATTTGTATAAAGAATATTAATTGGATATCCTGTGGATCTGAATTTGAAAATGTATGAAAATGATATCTGATAGGAAGCTCTGGTTGGTGGAAATAAATTACTTTAGGGATGGTTTATCCTTCTAGTTGGTTCCAGTAAATTATTTCAAGGGATTGATGTATACTTTTGGTTGGTGTTAGTAAATTATTGTAACAATAGGTTGGTGCCTATAAGAACATTCATATAAATAAGTTTTGTGGTTCTCTTCCATAAGGGTTTCCACTTTGTTGTATTCTTATTTTTTTCATGTGATTGACATTGTATATGCACTAAAGTGTTTTGACTTATTAAAATTGGCCATTAACTGACTCACTCCCTCGCCATTATAATCATATTTCCAATAGGTATTAGAGAAATTTCAACTTCAAGGAGATGCCTTTGTGGCCAAGAGGTTTGGCTCAAACCTATGTAGACCTTACTAAAATGTGATATATATAGAAGTGCTTCTTATAGTGAAAAGGAAATGGTGAGCAGTTTGAAGACAAAGATCAATAAATTCAGTGGGAAGTGTTTTGAGTTGTGAAAGATTAAAATGGAAGATTTATTAGTGGACAATGATTGGTGGATCCCCGTAGATCCGTGTACTATACCAACATGGATATCAACATAAGACTAGACCATGTTGGGTAGAAAGGCGAAGAGTGTGACATGATTGTGCCTCATTGATTTAATATTACTAAATGTTTTAGGGTAAGCTTTAACAAAGGAATTATGTTACAAGTTAGGGGGTTTGTATCATTCTATGTCCCTAGAGAACAAATTGTTCCTATGGGAAAATTTATATAACTTGGATGAAGGATGGAGACTTAGTGAAAAAGCATTTGAATGGCTTTTATGTTCTCTACCAAACTCATGAGATAGTTAGGTTGTCACCATAAGTCGTAATGTAGATACATTAAAGTTTTATGAAATAGTCTCATCATTGTTACCATAAGAGATGAGATGGAAAAAGATGGAAATCCATCATGGAGATGCCTCATCTATAAGAGGATGATCCCATAACAAAAATTGAAATAAGTCATCGAGTGGAAGATCTAAATCTAGATGAATATTTAAATATATAGGGAATTTCATAAAGGTACATTGGAGACGTGGAAAATAGGGGCATTACAAGAAATATTATAAATCTAAAATTCCTAAGAAAGGGAATGGATCTGAAGATGTTCCTTTTGTGGAAGTAAAATTCTCCTCATATGGAAATGGGGATGTGTACTTGGCTTCTTCAAGAAAACATGTAAATCATGATGCATGTTTGGTCAAATTAGGCACATCCTTTTATATGAATCCTCTTCTGAAGTCGTTTTGAGCATATGAAAGATTAGATGGTGGTGAATTTTTCTTAGGAAATCACTTGATAGACATAATAATAGGATGAGGAAAAGTGAAATTGAAGCTCGTGGCTGGAAGGATTAGAAAACTCCTTAGTTTTCACACATCCCAAGATTAGCTAGAAATTCTATTTTTGTAAGCAAGATGCAATGCAGGTGTAAGAATAATGTTTGAAAAGGATAGTACCTATACAATGGTTCAAGGAGAAATGATATTGCCAAGGGGATTTTGAATTGGAAATATGTATAAGTTGTTGGGAAGAACTATTAGTGATGGGTCAAATAGTTTTATTACTCTGGAAGTGGAGTATAAGAAGGAAAAGCTCCTGTAACTTTTTGATAAAAGACTATGCCATGGAATCAAAGAATAGGATATATCGAAACAAAAGTCCTTTGAGTACTACATAGTATTTGTATGGTAGAAGGTATGGATAATTACTCTTTGGATTTTTATTTCTATGAGAATTTTTTATATGGGAAGCAAAATTGTTTAATATTCTCCTCTAGTTATACAAGGTTAGAGGAATATTATTGTTGGTGCATAAGATGTGTTTGGACATATGTCGTTCCCATTATTGGGTAAATCTATGTACCATGTATCATTTATATATTACTTCTCAATGAATACATGTATATACTTTGTTAGGAGGAAATATGAAGTATTTCAAATATTTAATGTGTTTAAGGCTCAGCGGGAAAATCAAAGTAAGAATAAAATAAAGGTGTGAAGGATAGATAATGGTGGAGAATTTTATGGGAAGGGATTTGAATAGTTCTATAAGAAGTGTAGTATAGCATAGAAAAATACCACTCCATACACATACCAACGTAATACTTTTACAAATTGGATGAATATGATGTTTATGGAAAAGGAAAGGAGCATGCTCACTAATTTCTAGTTAGGACAAGAGTTATGGGCAGAGGAAGTGGATAATGCATCTTAGTTCGTAAATAGATCACCCTCATCAGTGTTATATGATAAGGTTCCACATGAGGTGTGGAATGGTAAGGAACCTTCTCACATAGCTTAGGGTATTTATATGTGAATCATATGTACATGCTCCAAAGGAAAACAAAACTAAGTTGGCTAGTATATATTAAAAGTGCGTCATTATTGGTTATAATTATTATTTGAAAATCTATAAGCTTTAGAACCCGGAAACTATGAAGATTGTTTATAGCCAAGACCTGGTATTTAAGGAAATGAAAATGTTAAAAATAGGAAGTCTTAGGAGAAAGAACTAGAGAATATAAAGTTTGAAATTGAGGATGATCAATCAAAATCTATAGAAAACTTGTTATAGACATTTTTGGGCACTGCAACCCCAATCATAAATGTCCATAAACTGAGGGCTCCTAAGTCCCTAAAAGTGTTGCTTCACTGCCTAAAGGAATAAGGTCAGCTGATTACATCATCTCCCAGAAGTTCTCCATTAAAAACTGCTCAGAAATGGTCAAAACTAGACCATACTGAATACCCAGTGCAGAGGGTGCGATGCATATCACCTTCTGAGTGTAAAGGTTGCGATGCATACTAAATGGCCCCTCTGTAGGGTGCGATGGTCGGGAATGGACAAACAACAGTGATAATTTGCGAGGTGGAAGATCATGGAATCTTCCAAAAGCTTCCCCCTCTAACACTTGCCTCTCTGTTTTCGACCGGGGATGAGTAAGAGATCATCAGTCTCCAAGTGGAATCAAGAACTATCAGAGAGAGGACACTAATCAAGACCCCAGAAGATTACTCAACCCCCTACAATCATCTATATATGGATCCCTCATCATAGAGATCCACAGGTTGGAATCTTGTATCTTGTAGAGAAGTGTTGTTGGTTTTCTGGTGTAACTTCATAGTGTTGGGTGATCTAAGCTTTACTTCAGGTGAAGAAGGGCTTTCTTGCTGGAGGATGATGCTGGGTCAGAACATATGGTTGTAATCCTCTTGTTATTCTTGATCTTAATAAAGTTATTCAAGTTTT
>APFE031087002.1:109119-163131 GCA_000404065.3 Pinus taeda
AGGCCTATTTATTGTTGAGAAACAATGGAAAAACCCTTCACATTCCAAAACCTAACCCTGGAAGATGAAACGCCAAATTGTGGGCCCCGTTTTTTGGGTAAGTTGGTACATCAACTTCCCGGGGTCGCGAATTAGCCATCTTATCTCCATTTGACGTGCATGATAGCCCGTTGGAAACATCTCTCTGAGGACTACGACGGAAAAGATGCTTTTTAGACAGAAAAATTGCTGGCGGTAGATTTCCCAAAAAACATCGTTTAGGGCCTCAAAACGGCTCCAGAAGTTTAGGACCTGAAAAACTGCTAAAAATAGTAAATTGTGCTATAATTAAGGAAACTGAAAGAACTGAAAGAAGAACTAGAGGGGATCCACGTGGAATTAGCGGGTGGCCACCAATATCCACCTGGATCAAAGGATGATTTTACATCCATTTGGTATACTTTGAATTTCTGAAAGCTAGAAATAGCAAGAAACATCATTGTCACTTCAAGTATAGCAATAGGTGCAAAAGTTTCTTCAAAATCTATACCTTCGTATTGAGCATACCCTTTAGAAACAAGTTTGACCTTGTTTCTAATGACTTCTCCATTTTCATTCAACTTGTTATGTTATATCCATTTAGTTCCTATAATATTTTTATCATGAGGTCTAGGAACTAATTCCCAAGTATCATTCTTTTCAATTTTCTCAAATTCTTCATCCATGGCATTGACACAACATTCATATTTTCATGCTTCATTTAAATTTTGAGGTTCAGTGGACGATAGTAGAGCTAGATAGCTTGATGTCCCTGTAGTAGTTCTTCTTGTCTGTACATCTACCTCCTTTTCCCCTAAAATTTGAGCTTCTAAATGATTTTTCTGAATATACCTGGACATAGTCTTTTCTTCTACCATTATATCTTTTCCTAGTGCTTCATTGGTTTCTTCTTCAATATAATTTTGATTTGATGTGGGAAAGTAATCCCCATCTTCCTCACTGTCATAATCTTCTGTTGATTTTATCTGTTTTGGATTTCTGCATGCTTCATCCACTACAACATCAATGCTTTCAACAATTTTCCCATGTCTTTTATTATAACATTTATATCCTTTACTTCTGGAAGAATAACCAAGAAGAATACCTTCATCTGCTTTGGGTTCAAACTTACCATGTTTTTCATCAGCCCTTTTGATAAACCATTTGCTTCCAAAAATTTTAAAGTATTTTACAGTAGGAGTCTTACCATACCGAAGTTCATGTGGAGTTTGAGTGCTATTTACCTAAAAATTTGCTTTGTTGAGAATAGTCACGACAAGGAATGCAGCTTCACCCCAGAATGTTGCAGGAGTTCCAGATTCATCTAGCATAGCTTGAGCCATTTGTTGAACTCTTCTATTCATCCTTTCTACCACACCATTTTGCTGCGGAGTTCTTGTGGTGGAGAATTGCCTTTTTATTCCATGTTGTTCACTAAATTCAAAGAATTCGTCTGATATAAATTCCCCTCCTCGATCAGATCTAAGGCATTTGATTTTTTGATCTGATCCAGTTTCAACCAAAGCTTTGAAGGCTTGGAACTTTTCAAATGCTTCATATTTATGCTTTAGAAGACTTATCCAACACATTCTAGAAAAATCATCAATGAACAAAATAAATTATTCTTCTCCACGAGGTGATTTTTTCCTTGTTGGTCCACAGAAATCAGTATGGACAAGTTAAAGAGGCTTAATAGTTGATCCTTCTTTTTCCATGAAGTGAACTCTGGTTTTCTTACCGATTTGACATGGTTTGCATATTGTATTTTCAGGGATGTTGATATCTGGAAGATCACAAATAGCCTCCAATCTACATGCTTTTCTTATTTGAGAAAAGCTTATATGTCCCAATCTTCTATGCCGTAGCTAGTTTTCATCATTTTTTCTTAGATAGCAATGTTATTGTCCTCCTTTAAGTATGTATAAGTTGTTTGGAGTTATTGTACCTATGATCATGGTCTCTCCTGTATCAATCTCATGAACAACACATCTGTTTGATCGAAACACGACTTCATTTCCTTGATCACACATTTGACTAACACTCAACATGTTATGCTTTAAACCATCTACATACATAACATTTCCAGCATTAACCTTTTCTTTCAATAAAATAGAACCTTTACCTTTTATGACAGCTGGAGTGTCATTTCCAGATGAGACATTCTTTTCATTTTATAAGGCATTATATGAGTGAAGTTTCTCTTTGTCACCTGTCATGTGTTTGGAGCATCTACTATCAATGTACCACTGATTTTGTTGTCCTTCTGCATACAAGGCTATACCATATCTTTCTGTTTGAGATTCTTTCCTTCTCCATATCTTGGGATTTAATGGCATTTTCTCCTACATTCAGATTCTTCATGGCCAAAGTTGTTACAGATTGAGCATTCTATTTCATTTTCAAGAGGAGAAAAGTTATTATATGAACTTCTCTTGATCCCTGTTATATTCCTTTGATTTCGTGCTTCTCTAGTCATGATGGTTTTGTAAGCAACGCATTGAACCACTTTGTGCCCAAAATTATGACATGAAAAACATTGCCTATTAAAGAAGTTTCTGCAACTATCGAATCTATTTACTTGTTGATTGTAGCTTCTATTGATATTCATCTTTGGAGCAAATTGAGTATGATTTGCCTCAGGTTGGTTGTGTCTTCTATTGATATTCATCCTTGAAGCAAATTGGCTATGATTTACTTGGTGATCAACTTTATGCCTTCGCTGACGATTGCCATACTGTTCACTGGTCTTTGCTACATCAAGATAGCTTTTGGTGGAGGTTGACAACTTTTGTGATTGAGATGCTTCTTCAATATATCCAAGACCTGTCTTTATTAGAGGAGAACACTGAACTTTGATAATTTCATTTAAAGTTTTTGATCCTTTAGCAAATCTAAGATTGAGAGACTTTGTTTTCTCAAGATCTTTTCTTAGACCCACAATTTGACAATCTAGTTTTTCATTGTGTTTTTCTTTTTTAGCAAATTGGTATGTTAAGGTATCTATGATCATATTCTTTTCTTCCAAACAGATTTTGAGTTTAGAGATTTCTTCATGAAAGTTTTCCTCTTCTAAAGCATCCCAAAAATCATCATAATCATAAGCCATGAGAAGTCTATAATCATCACTATTAGATAAACCATCACTATCCTCTTCTAAACTACCCCAAAAATCGTCATTATCATAAGCCATGAGAAGTCTGTAATCTTGTCCAGTTTCATCTTCATCACTATTAGATAAATCATCTCTATCTTCATGAGTATAGTAACTCCTTCTATTCACACCTTGTTTCCTATTCCCTTTTGCATATTCCTTTCTTTTTCATATTTAGCTTTATGAGGACATTTGGTAGCATAATGACCGACTCTACCACAAGCAAAGCATTTGAAAGGTAGCTTACCTTTGAACCTTCCAAAACCCCGTTGAAGCTTCTTGACAAAATTTACCTCATCTTCTTCTTCTGAAATGTGTCCTGATTGATTGTGTTCTTCCTTTTCTTTTCCTTTTGTTGAAGCTTTAAATGTGGCTTCTATCATATCTGATGGACCTCCTTTTCTCATCTCAAAAGTAGTTAGGATTCTGTGAAGTTGTGGCATAGTGATATTTTGTAGATCATGTTTTTCTTCCATGGAAAACACTTTTGATTCAAATTTCGTAGAAAAGGATCTCAAAATTTTCTCAACCAAGGTAACTTCCTTTATTTCTTCACCCAGATTCTTCATACAATTAATAACCTCATCTATACATAAGAAGTAACTAGCTATACTCTCATCACTATGCATATTAAGAGTTTCATACTGAATTTTGAGAGTTTGAAGCTTAGCACATTTTACCTGAGAGTCTACTTCATAGCTCTAAACGATTTTGTCCCATATCTCTTTGGCTGATTTGAGCTGCATGACTCTGACAAACTCTGATTGTGACAACCTTCCCAATAAATTATCAACAACTTTAGCATTGGTTTCATATTTCTTTTTACCTGCCGTGTCTATAGGAATTTTTGTTGGAAATGTATATCCTCCTTCCACAATTTCCTAGACATCTATTCCAAGAGATTGAAGATAGGTTGTAGTTCTTATTTTCCAATAAACAAAGTTGCTCCCATCGAAGATTGGCAGTCTGATGGATCCCATGCTTTTGTGATTATTCATCTTGATGGATCTCCCTTCAAGTGATCAAGCTTCTTCTAAAGGACCTGCTTTGATCCTAATTGTTGGAAATAATACTGAGAGGGGAGTGAATCAATATTATCAGATCAATATTTTTATTTCCCAAAATATGCTACTTTAGTGAAGTGAACTAGGGTGTACATGCAACTGTGATTAAAGAAACTAGTGTATATCTAGAGAACTTGTGATTTAAACAATTTATCATGTGTTGATCTTAAACCAGTACATCAGTAACGTATTAGACAGTGCAGTAAAAGCAGAATAAAGTATCACACATAAGCAACACACATGAAAACCAATATTTAAGGTGGAAACCCAATGTGGGTGAAAACCACCTGCTACTATTGTCTCTATCTTCTTAATAATAAGAAAACCACCTGCTACTATTGTCTCTATCTTCCTAATAATAAAAAAATCTGTTTATAATCTTGTACTGGTGCAGACTCATACCATTACGCAGGCACCCACCTGCAGAAGGCTAAAACCTTCTCTCATTTTCCAGCTTCTACTGGAAGGGAGCTACAAGCCCCTAGCGCTTGTACTAGCCAATATGTTTACTAGTATGTAGGCGCCAACCTACCGAAGGCTACAACCTTCTTTCTTCTTCCAGGGACCATGTTTCATGAATTTTCAAACTAGATACTCCTGGATCACAACACCAAAATATGAGGGCCACGTTTCATCCAAATTTCATACTGGACCCATCAAAAACTTTTTAAACTTAAACTGCATCAACCAACATTTAGTTAATTTGAACAATCATATCACTGACACCAGAACACTATGCTGAACCCATAACGATGCATCATCATTCAGAATCAGTTGTAACCTTGAAAATCATGCATCAGAGTGTATACGCTACTTGGCTAAACCCAAACTGCATGTATACCCTACTTCTATAAATCAAACCTCATATACCTTCAAAACTACTACAAACATAAACTCTTGAATCAAGTCCGTACTAACCAGAAATATACTGAATATCTACTGTCAACTTACAGAGTTTTACACAAGCAGGGACAAAGATCACTTCTTCTCACTTATACAATCAATCAATCAAATGCGAACATCCTTATGCATTCAATTTTACATTCAGATCTAAGATGACATCATTGACAAACAACAATAAAAAAATAGAATTTGATCGAATAGATCAGTCAGATCTGAAAAAGAAGCTTTTATTTTGTATTAACTACTTGAAAGAATAGAACCTACATGTATATGCTCTTTGGCTGAGACGAACCTCCGTACAGATCTACAAATATTGACTCAGAACTTTGCTGCAATTCCAGACTTTAGACAAACCCAGAACATGATAGATAACGAATAGAATAGGTGAAAAACATCATATCTAGTCTTAACCAATATCAGACCATTCAAGAATAAGTCATTTCAGGTCTCATGATCCTGATCCAATATTGAACTCAAGGTGCACATGAATATTTTAGATCTAGTCCCAAGCATAACCCTGCAACATAAAATATACTTCACATAGAAGTAGTCCTTAGAGTCTTATTGCTTGGACACCTAGCCTTATGACCTTCTCCTGTTTATATAGCTTTAGGCCCTTTGTCAATACCTTGGACCAAAACCACATAGGACCAAAACCACTTAGGACCAATACCTTGGACCAAATACTTAAGTTCAATACCACAGACCAAATACCTTGGACCAAAGCCTTGATTTTCCATCTCATACACACTTTTCCTTCTATGAAAGTGTGTGTATATGTATACACTCTTTTTGATCTATGTTCCCTCGTGTATATGCTACTTTGACAAAGTGAACCAGCATATACCTCTCTTTCTTCAATCTTTGGAGTCTGATCTATAATCCTTTGTTGTTAACCTGTTGCACTGTGAACTTTCATCTGCGTGAGTTACCATCAAGGACAACACTTGTATCATAATGCCAACACCTTCTGTAATGTTTTTTTGATGATGTTTTGTACATGTTTATGTTGTTATTCAGTCTCTTATTTATGTTAAATTTCTCATAAAATTAACATAAAAACTCATCCTTTCACTTGCAAAAATAAAAATAACAAAATTCAAGAATCCTTAAGAACAATGAAACTATTTTGTTTCTAATCTAAGGAGGATCTTAGCTCAACAGTATAATATTCTAAATCAGATCATTTTGGTATCAGAGTTCTAGGTTTTATTTGTGAAACAAGGATTTAACTGTTCACAGGTTTATGTCATGCTAAAACTCAAAAGAGGAGAAGGGAAGCTAGTTGGAATCCCTAAATTTGGGTCAAGGGGAAGGAGAGCAAGTTTACCACAATCTCCAACACTAGTTCAGCCTTGCATTCCAATTGAGACTCCAGAGATCATGTCTCATGAAGGAGAACCTGCAAACCTGATAGAAGATGAGAAGACCTTCAGAAAGCTTTTCTTTGATATGATAGATATGGTAAAGGTCCTCTATGAAGAGAGGAATGCTAGGTTGCAAGGGGAAAGTTCCAAACCTCCCAAAGGAGAAGGCTCTTCACGAGGAGGTAATGGAAATGGAGACAAACCTCCACCCTCTCCACCATATTCTTCATATTCTTCTTCACAAGCATCTTCACCCTCTTCCACTAACATAACCCATACTCATACTCATTTCCATACTTCAAAAGGAACTAGTAAATCACATTTTTTAAAACTTGATGTTAAATTTGAGTTGCCCATATATAACGGTGAAGTGAATGTAGAGAAGCTTGATAATTGGATTCATCAGTTGGAGGTCTATTGCAAGATTCAAAACCTTCAAGGGGATGACATAAAGATTTAGTTAGCTTCCTTGAGAATGGAGGGTGCCACACTGGTATGGTGGGAATCAAAGACCTAAGAGGATATTAAAAAAAATGGTAAGATATCAATTTCTTGGAATGATTTCATTGTTGCAACCAAAATACAATTCTACCCTCTAGCTTATATGTAGAAAGCCATCATGAATTGGCAGAACTTTAGACAACTTAATGGTCAAAATGTGCAAGATTACACCCAAGAATTCAGAAAAGGTCTTTGATGTTAGGTGTATATTTGTAGTCACAGGACACATTGATGAAGTACATAAGGGGTTTGCACAGTTACCTTAGGCATAATATCTTAATGTTTAATCCAAATAATCTAGATGATGTGTGTGTGCAAGCCACTCATCTTGAGGAAAGAGGGAAAAGCACCCCAAAAGAAGGTAGTAAAAGTCCATTTAAGAGTAAAGGAAAGGAAAAGGATTTCAAAGGGAAGGTAGAGAAAAATGCATCTATCAAAAAAGAAGAAGAGAAAGTTACATGAAAACATTGTCCCAGAGAGGGTCACGATGAAGCTCACTGTTGGAAGCTTTATCTCGAAATGAGACCAAAAAGAAACAACAACAAGGGAAAACAAAAGATAATTGCAACCACTCAACAGGATTTGGGATTTGATTTAGGTGATGAAACTAAAATCACAACCATGGGGTTAAAATGAAAATAATTCATTGCTAGCACTAGTTCTTCAAACTCACAAAATGAAACTTCAAATGCAAAGAGGAGAATATAACATTTTCACATAAGGGTGATCTCAAAACACAACAAGATTGATACACTTTTCGATACTGGCTCTCAAGCCAATATTATCCTTGAAAACATTGTCAAAAGTTTAAACTTGGAAACCGTTCCACATCATAAAGCATATCCACTCAGATCGGTGTGTGACAATGCACAATTGCAGGTTACTAGAAAGTGTAAATCAAAATTCGCCATTACTAAAAATTTCATAGATGAAGTGGAGCTTGATGTTGTGTTGTTAGATATCTATGGCATAGTTTTGGGCAACCTGTACCTTTATGATAGAAAAACTACCTTCCATAGAGATGAAAAAAATATCACTTATTCAAAGATGTAGTAGAATATATTTTGATATCTCATAGCAAGAAAATAAATCTTTCGCTTGTTAATGTAAGGAAGATTAAAAGACTAGTGAATTCAAGCAAGAATTTTGTGCTTCTAATGATCAAACCTAAGAATGATGTTGATAATGAAGCTTTTACAGGTTTTGATTCAAATTTAAAATATGAACTAGTTGACATAGTTAACCAATATGATGATATGTTTCAGGAACCAAAGGGATTACCTCCCAAGAGAGGAATCCAACAAGAGATATAGTTCCAACAATATTTCCTAACATTGGCATGTACAGGATGTTAGTGATGGAAAGTAGAGAAATTAAGAAGAAAATTCAAGAGTTGTTGAATAAAAAGATCATCAAACCATCTTCCTTGCCATGTGGTTCACCTATTGTCTTGGTGCTAAAGAAGGATGGAACATGGTGGATGTGTGTAGACTTTCGTGCATTGAACAAAATTACGGTAAAGAACCATTACCCACTGCCTAGAATAGATGATTTACTTGATCAACTGAAAGATGCAAAGTATTTTACTAAGATGAACTTAAGAAGTGGCTACCATCAAATTAGAATAGCTAAAGGAGACATTTGGAAGACAACATTCAAAACAAAACAAGGATTGTTTGAATGGCTAATTATGCCTTTTGGTTTATGTAATGCTCCTGCTACATTCATGTGTGTGATGAATGATGTGTTGAGGCAATTTCTTGATGAGTTTGTCACAGTCTACTTAGATGACATATTAATTTTCAGTAAATCTTGTGATAAACATGTCATGCATGTAAGAAAAGTACTTGATTTCTTGAAAAAAGAACAGTTGTATCTTAAGATGTCAAAGTGCGAGTTTGGAAAAACTTATTTAGTTTACTTGGGTCATATTGTTGGAGGAGGTGAGTTGAAAATATATCCCTCCAAGCTTGATGTCATTATGAATTGGCCAAGGCCCAAGACAATTACTGAGGTAAGAAGTTTTTTGTGAGTAGCCCAATATTGGAGGAAATCCATTGCTAATGTTTCTCTTATAGCCACTCCTTTGCATGCATTGACAAGTGTGAAAAAGGATTTTCAGTGGGAAGGCAAACAACAAAAGACATTTGATGCATTGAAGGAAAAGATCAGTACAACTCCAGTACTTTCACTTCCACACTTGAGACAGTTGTTTGAGATTCACACTCATGGTAGCGACTACACCATGGATGTAGCCCTCATGCAACATGGTAAGCCTATCTGTTTTGCTTCGGAAAATTTTAATGGCGGAGTGATTAACTATGCTACATATGACAAGGAACTGTATGCATTGGTCCAAAGAGTGAAAAAATGGAAACACTACTTGATGGGTAAGGAAGAAATCATTCACATTGATCATCAACCATTGTAATACTTGCAATCACAATCAAAGTAGCATCAATCAAGGCACTTTTGATGGATGGGTTTTCTTCAACAATTCCACTTGGTAATCATGTATAAGAAAGGTATCTACAATAAAGTTTTTGATATGCTTTCTAGGCCTATTATTATTGTAACTACATTACTCAAGCATAATTCTATCTTACATGAAAGTTATATTGAACAATATGCATTAGAAAATGACGTTCAAAATGTTTATGCAAGCTTGAGTCAAGGTAACGAAGTAGAGGAATTTAATTATCATTTGCATGATAACTTGTTGTACCATCTTAGAAAGCTTTGTATTCCATAGGGAGAAAGAGTTTACATCATAATAGATGCTCATACTTCTCTTATTTCTAGTAATTTCGGTATAAGTAAGACGATGGCACACCTAAAGAGGTATGGTTATTGGCCTCGTATGCTTGAAAGTGTGTATCATTTTATTAAAGGATGTTCATTATGTGCAATCAATAAGCCTAGAAATAGGAAGTTAGTAGGATTGTATACACCACTTTTGGTTCCTTCACGATCATGGGAGATTGTTTCTATGGAATTTGTAATAGGTCTTCCATTTTCAAAAAGAGGTCATGATTATTTGTATGTAGTTCTGGATAGGTTCAGCAAAATGCGTTTCTTGATGCCATGTAAAAAGAAAGCTACAACAAAATAAACTGCTTAGTTATTCTTTCAAAATGTTTGGATGCATTTTGGATTGACCACATCCATTGTTAGTGATCAAGATTCTCACTTTGTTGGGAATAATTGGTCAAGTTTGTGGGGATTCATGGACACCAAATTCAAAAACAATGCAACTTTTCATCCACAAATAGATGGTCAAATAGAAGTGGTGAATAGAACAGTGATACATCTTCTTTGTGGGTATTGTAGTAAGCATCCTAAGTTGTGGGATGAACACTTGCACTATATTCAGTATGCTTAAAACCAAGCCATGCAATCTTCAACTCAAACTTTGCTATTTGAGGCATGCTTGGGATACTTGCCAAAATCTCCTTTGGATTTTATTTTTGGCAAAGATGTTGCTATTGAAGTTCATAGCAACATAGACAAAGAAAGAAAGTTCATTGAACATATCCAATTAGTACAACAAAAGGTTCAGGAATAGCTTGAGAAAATCTAAGGCAAGTACAAAGCAAGACACAACAAGCATCGTCAAGATCACAAGTTCCAATTTGGTGATGAAGTTTGGCTTCACATTAACAAAGAGAGGCTCCAAGGAGAAGGTAAAAAGCTAAAACCAATTAGATATGGTCCATTCAGAATTTTGGAAAAGATTGGTAACAATGCCTTCAGGTTGGATTTGCCTTCATATATGCAAATTTATGTTGTTTTTAATGTTGAGATTTTAAGGTTGTATGAGCCTCCTTTGATTGAAGATCAAGGAGGGAATATTCAAATTCCATCTACTGAAAACTTTTCTCCAGAATTCCTTGATGAGATTTAGAAAGACACTATACTTGACAGAAGAACAAGGATATAAAAAAGGGGAAGTGTGGATTATCTTTGAGTGGGGTTCAAGGGTAAAATTCCTTTAAAATCCAAATGGATAGAGGTTGGAAAGGTGAGGGAACTGTACCATCACCTGCTAGACAATTGAAAGTCATATTTTGGGGTCGAAAAGGCTTCCTGTGGGGAGGAGTGATCAAGTGCTAAAAATTAGGTTCAAAACTCAAAGTGGTAGAATCTCAATAAAATTAGCTTCAGATCGAAGTTCTCATCATCCTGATTCCAATAGTGTGAACGACACTCGAATTTGATGTCATATGAAGAAGTTAGAGAAAATCAATGTTCAGGTTTGACTTGGATAGATGGCAGGAGAAGATGATGTGGTAGGACTCTTCAGTGAATGGGGAAGTACCAAGTGGCAGGCCACCATTGGCACCACATTTCACAAATCACATATTGCATGTGAGTCAGCGTTAAAGAATCAGCCCCAGCAAAATCGAAGGTACGATACGATAATTGCAATCGCACATTGCAGAAGGGAAGTACTATAGAAATCGGCCCCTAGCGTACTGGGTTTAGATGCGATAATTGAAATCATAAATCGTATAGTTTAAAGTCCCATATATATGTTACCCCGTGACTCTGCCAATCAGAATTTGCGAATGATCTTGGATGTGATAAGATTATGGGTCTCAGTTGATAGTTTTATCAGGTCTATCATTTATCACAATCACATATCATACACAACGTGTTCACAAACCATAAGACCCACTGGTTCTCAGTAATTGAAATTTGTGATGGAGCTGATAGTGTCCATAGCTTATGGCCACTATGTGGTGAAATTTTCACCTAGTAAGTTTTTTTGGAGCGAAATTGTAGGATCATGCCAGAAATGGCGCAACTTGTGGAGCGAATATTGGGAAAAATAGGAGAGGCCATAACTTCTTCAGTTTTCCACCAAATTTGATGCAAAAAGAGGCTATATAGCCATTTTTGGACATTTTAGACTCATTGGAGCAGGTTTTGGAAGCATTTGAGCATTGTAAAAACATATTGTTACACTTTTGAGAATAACAGAGAGGCCCAAGCCATTAGAAGCTAAACCAAGGAGACATAGCCCAGTAAGGGTGAACTCCTTTATCATGTTCCTGTTGTAATGGGTTTTTGATGATGTTATGTACATGTTTATGCTATTTTTCAATCTCTTATTTATGTTAAATTTTTCATAAAATTAACATAAAAAATCATCATTTCACTTGCAAAAAAAAAATCATGAATCCTTAGGAAAAATGAAAGCATTTTGTTTCTAATCTAAGGAGGATCTTAGCACAACAATCTAATATTATAAATTGAATCACTTTGAGTCCTTCTATGGCTTGGAAGATGACTACAAACTTGTCTGCTCTTTTGCACTCTTTTGACAGTTGAAAACACATTTTGCAGTAGGTGACAACATTGCCTCCAACTAGGGACACTGCCTTATTGGAAAGGTGTTGAGAACCTGTAGACTAGTAGCCTTCACCATTGGGCATGGAGTTAAAAATATAATGAACCTATACAACCATAAAATATCTATAAAATTTTGTTTGTTGGTAGTCTTTGATGAGCACGAGTATTGCAGCAAGAATGCTGCAACTCTTACGACTACCAGCTTTACTTTATCAACTCGGGGTTCATACAAACTTGGAGGTGACATTCTTGTATACACAAGTAAAGTGATGGTTCTTCCCTTTTTTCACTATTTAGCTGGTGAGATACCACTAGGGTTTTTGAAGCCATACTTCTATCCATTTAGAAGAAGCTTGATTACCGAGGAGGGAAAGAAAAATCTACTTTAAGAGGAAGCTTGTCTACTGTAATAAGGAAAAAGACTGAAATTCAATGCTAAAATCACACAATTTTCTAACTAACTATTAAGAGACTATGCTTCATAAATAATGCTAAGTTAAAATCTGTGAAATTCTGTTGTCCTAAGCATGTACGTTCAAAACATCAAACATTACTAATGTGCATGTAAATGACTAGAATTAATCTTTTTTTATGGAAGAGTGTGAAAGCTAATCCATTTTGACGATGTGGCAGGTGTCTTAGGAATGTTGGTGGAGGGTTGGAAGGTTTTGGGAGTCCCTTAGGTGACCTTTTCCAGCTTCCTAGAGGTTTTTCCCTTAATTCGGTCTCAAACCAGGCCACTACAGTAAAACCTACTAGATGTCCTAAAAACCTTCAAGATTCCCTATATTCCTACAGGATACAAGCAAGAACAAAATGATGGGTTTTGAAGGTGATGGAAGGCTTAGCGAAGGTGGTTGGTAGATGGAATGAAGCAATAAAATTCCTAGCATCACTCAGAACTCAAAACCAAGGTTGGGAGATGGTTGGCTTTGCCCAACATTCTCTGAAAAGTTTCCTTGTAAAATGATGAAATTGGTGAGGGTCTTAGTGAAAGCAGGGAATGATCATGGATGGATGAAGTTTGAAGGAGGTTGCTAGCTATGAGATCTCCCTTTACTTCTAAAACACCTACACTGCATCAAACATTGATATTTGCCAAAAAATCATGTAAACAAGGAGAATTTCAGTAAGCTAGGAAAACAGAGTTTAACGAGCTAGTTGTCTACTTCATGCATGAGGAAAAGTTTCAGAATGAGATCGAATAATTAATGATATATAATATAAGTCTGAGGATGGAATAAATGATGACTAGGTCCTACTCTTGCAACTTCATCAAATGCTGGCTTAAGTACAGAAAACTCTAAATTTTATGAGAAAGTAGAACTTTGTCTTTTTCGGGATGCATATGAGTCCTTCCCTCAAATCATGATCCTTGAAGGGAGAAGTGAGGCAAAAACAAATATTGATAGCTTTTTGATGGTTCCTTATCTCTTCTAAACTACTGCTGAAGTAAATCACAAATGGAAGCAAACTAATAAACAAACTAATGAAATCTACACTACTTGCAATGAAATTTTTCTAAGGACAATTTAACCATGAATATATGAAATCAATCTAAGCATACATATACAAGAAGAGGAGCCTTTTATACTATGGTTCATCCCTAACCCAAGAGCTTCAACCCTCTGAGTTAACTCAGTACTAGATCAAGAAGAAGCTCATTCCTATTGTCAAAAAGAAAATTACATAGCAATGTCTTCCACAAGTCTAGAGCTCAAATATAACTAGTGTTTTCATAGCAAAAATGTGAGTCCTAATGAGGCTCTAGGCCTCTTTATTGATACAACTAAAGTTCCCAATGACTTCCTTAAATCTAGGGAGGCTTGGCTCCCAAACTTGAGATAAACTAACTTTTTAACTGTCACTTGCTCGACTGCCTTTTGATCTTCATGACTTGGCTGCTTGTACTCTGAGCTAGTGTGATCAATGGAGGAATATTCTAATGAGGGAGGATTAAATGAGGAGGATTTACCTCCTACAATCTATCTTCCTTGTCCCATTCACTTTTTAGCCTTTAATCTTGCAAAAATCCTTGATTTTATCTCACAAACCTGCATTCAATGAACATTAGTCCACTAAGCATAATATCTCACTTTGACTCATCTCATTAAACAAAATATAATCAAAACATGTAATAAATTGCAAGAATATTTGATTTGACTAAGCTAGGAGGTTAATTAAGATCAATATAGTTACCCAATGATGAGTCTCATCGTCATCCCCCTACTAAAAGTGTTGCTCATCCTCTGAGAAACTCAATCAATATCCATATATTTCATAGCCCTAGTGGCCTCCCTGACATCCAATGCTTCTGCTGTGGTTTACTCTTCTTGTGCATAGAATCATGCCATCCTTTCTATCTCCTCCCACTGTTTCCTTTATTCGTCTTCCTTCCTACCTTCTAACATTCCCAAGATTAGTGGTGGACTGAGTCTCAAGCTAATCCAATTGACTTTGAGCCTTTGGATGGTTTTCTTGCACATGGGTGTCATGTTCAGTGTTTCTCTCATTCTTTGAGGAGAATGGTACTCTCTGATTTTCAAACTGTATGGCAAAGTATTCCATATAATTTGGAAAGCTTACATGATGTCATCCCCTAATAGCCTAAATATATCCTCAAAATGTCTAATTGCTTTCTCTTTGGCAGTAAGATACTTTGGTGCAAGTTGAGGATCATTTGTGATTAAATTATGTGTGTTGATTACAACCATTGCATTTTATTGCTCAGCTCTTGTCATGAGAGGCTATGTTTGTTCCCTTGCCAATATATTCTTTATTTTTGCAGCCCTTGCTTCCTCATGGTTCATCCATGATGCCAGAGCTATCAACTGTAAATCCCCGAGTTTTTCATTAGGGTCCCATATATTTAGATTTGTCAAGGCCATGTTATGCAGGTAGAACCCAGACATATTATCCCTATCCTCCAATGTACTTTGATCACAAAGATCAATGAACTATCTATAATCCTATAAGGGCATAGTGCCTCTCTGTGCTAGGGTCTTGATTTGGAACTGCAGCCACTGTTCCTTAAGGTATAATGCATAGGACTTAGCTGGCATCCTTCACTTGATTGCCTCTAAAGATAGACTGGCCATGGTTGCCAACTGGTTCTCTTTTTCTTACAGTTGTCCTTTCAGCCATGCGTTTTCTACCTCCAACCGAGTTTTCATTATGGCCTCTCTATCCCTCAGTTTGCTTAGTTCTTTTCCCATCTCTTTGAGCATTTCCTTGATGTGACATACATCCTCCACTCCCTTGGACTTAGCAATCTACATCCATCTATGTGTTCTTGATATTTCTTTCTCAAGATCAAAGAATAATGGGATGGCAACTTTTTGTGGAATGACCCTACCCCCTTCAATAAAGTTGTAGTAGGAGTTAATGTTAGGTTGAGGACTAGGTTCCCTTAACTTTGGATCCTCCTTCTTTGTTTCTTGCTACATACTCCCTTCCTTATCCAATTTTTTAGTCTCCTGTAGAATTACCTCTACTTCTTGTAGGTCCTGTTGTGTATCTTGTAGGATGTCTTTTCCCTTGGATGAGGCAAATCTAGTCACAGGCCTTCTCACATAAGTGATAGGAGTCTTAGGGGAGGTTTGTCCTTAGGATCCTTCTCCTTGAGTTTGTATAAGAGGAGTCATATTCTCCTACTATTCAATTGAGTCTTGAATAACGATGGGAATCTTGGTGGGAGTTTGAGGTTTAACTTGCCTTATTATTGTACTTTTTGTTGCTCTAAAGTACAAAGGAGTTTGTCTCTGTCTTTTGCCTTTTTGTTTGATAGGGGTGCTAAGGGCATTGAGGGAAGTTGCTGCCTCTCTCTCATTGGGTTCTCGAGACACCCTGGGTGACGACTCCTTGTCTTTTGCCTCCTCTTTTCCATTTCCCTTTTCATCTTTGTCTTTCTCCTCTTCTTCTCCCTCTACTTCCTCACCTTGTTCATCAATTTCCTCCTTGGCAGCTTCTTCTATTTATTCACCACTTTCCTTCTCTTTCTCTTCATTTTCTTCCCTCTCTGCTTCTTCTTCATCTGTTTCAGTCTCTTCTTCATCCCTTTCACTGGTAGTAGGGCCCTTGTCATATTTGAGGGATTTTATATCCTCCTCTGTGTACATGTCTCTTAAAATTTCCCATGTGATAGGAATTATAAGGTTTTGGATGGCATCTTCTATGATGAGTCTAATTAACCCATGATGGTGTTATAGCACCATTTATCACCCTTGGTATTTGTGATGCTTGGTTTATGGCCTAGGGCAACCCCTCCTTCTAGACTTGGTCCAAATATATTAAAAATAGTGTTTTATTTCCTATATGCTAATTTGCCCTGAGATAAAAGCATGTACAAGTGGGTTAGTCAATACCCAACCTGCGTATATGTGTTAAAACACAAAAAATTAAATTTCCTTAATTATGGGTGGAGTTCATGGGTTTTTCCCGTTGATTACCTCCTATTGCCTGTGGCCCAACTATTTCCCAATGGTTTCTCAACTAAAAAACTAATTGGGAGAAGTATAAATAGACTTATATGGGAAGTCCTAAAGGAGGAGAAGAGATAGAGTTATTATACTAAGATTTTCCCTGACTAAGTCTGATGAATCCTTGTGCCTCTTGCACTTACCCAAGCTTCAGGAAACCCTTGTTTCCTTGTTTATAGATATTCTCCCTCTTGCTTGAGATATCACGGTTTTGGTTATGAAAGAAGATTGTTGAAGGTTGGGATAGGATGAATCCAGAAGACGGTTCCTCTTGGAGCTGGAAGAAGAAGACTTAGGTGAATTATCTCCATGATATTTATAGCTTACTCCAATAAAAGAAATGTTGTCTTGTTTCCGAAAATAACTTTTTTTATGCATCAAATTGTGTTGTAATTTATGTATGAATTTTGTTTTGATGTATAACTTATCATTAGCTTATATGATATAAAGTCAAATTTCATGAAGATGCTTTACTTGTATACTGCTATGTATGTTTGAACTGAATGATTTTTAGGTCTAAAGGACATCGGGAGTTACAGAGGGCCTGAACCCTATGGGACCTACTCGAACAAAGGAAATTTGGGTACGGTCACTCTTACATAGTTTGTTTACATAAGCATCTTGCCTTAGTTGTATGAGTGTTTCTTGTTGTAATCTACTTTTGCTCCGTTGGGGTTCTAACCCAAATACCTAGGGTACTTATTCCCATAACAGAATTGGCAACTCCACTGGGGATAACAATATTGTTATTCCTAGTTTGGTTTGTTCAGTGTCAATCGAGGATCAATCCTTGGTTTTCTTGCTATTACAGTCTTATTTGGTATATTAGGGTCTCAGAGCTTAAGTCTGATCTTTTTGATCTGGCTTTGTTTTTTAATTTTCTTCCAAAGCTTTCTATACGCCTTTTACTCTCTTTACAGTAGCATACACATGTTTGTTTCTGTGAAGTGAACCCGCATATACGCGAGTTTCCTTTATCAGAAGCGCATGTACATGCCTTTGTGCTTGAACATAGTCACGTATACCAATTTTTGCAGTGTTTTTCAAATCTCTCTGCCCAAAAATATTTTTTGCCTGGTCTGCTTAGTCTCTGAGTGGTCAATTTTTGTCTGAAGAATTTCATTATTCTACAAGCTTAATATTTCAAAGTCTCTTCTTCATTGAAAAGATTTGGCCTAGGTTTGCTTTTTGAGCGAGTTTGTAATCGGTGTTTTGGCACACAAGACTTCAGAAGTTCTTGATTGTTATGTTCCTCCAAAATAGGAGATTGTTTTCAATCTCATTGTGAAGATCGGCTTTTGGTCTACTTTCTTTTCTTTCCATCATTTTGTGGCCATATAGCTTTTCTTTCTTTTTGAAAGTCTTTTTTACGAATTCAAAAGTATTCCTTTCCTCGCTTCTTGATTAGTTTGTCAAGCTCTTTACTGCTGCTTAGGTCATTTAGTACAAGTTGAAGCCTTTTTTCTCAAGTCTTCGTTCATTTTCGAGTTGGTAACTTGCAAGGACTCCTTGTGCTCTTCTTTCAGTCTTTGAGTTTTAGTGGCATTTAGAGTGATTTCAAAAAATTGTTTTGGTTGTTTCTTGAAAAGGAAAAGATCTCAAAAGACATTGTTTTTGTGTTCTTTTGCCAAGTTTCATTTTGGTTTCTTTTTATTTTTGAAAGTGAATTGCGATCTTTTGTGATTTGGCCTTCTTTTTCGGAGAGAATTTTGTATTCAAAATTTGTATCCTCTTCAATACTTAATTTGGCTCATTAATAGTTACAAACAATTGGTTTCATTTTTTAGAGTGATTTAGGATCTTGCATCTTCATTACACCTTGCATTAGGGTAGTTTTCATTGTTAAAGCATTTTTAGTCTTCGTATTTTTTGTATGTGTGAAGTGTGTTTCAAGAAAAGAAAATAAGAAGTATTTTGCTTTATAGAAGTTTCGTAGAACCCACGTAGAGATCTATTTTCATTGAATAACAAATTATTGCATTCATGTGGTTAGTTTTTCATTGATTTCTTTTGCATCATACAAACACCATTGGTTTCAATTCCATCTATAGCCTTGATTTAAAATACCAGCCATTAAAATCAAGCACTTAATTAAAATAAACTAGAACTTTTGTATTGTCATTAGAATACACTAACAATTTTAGGTTTATTAGGGCCTTGGATTAGGCGAGAGGAGAGTTAACTCTCCAAGGCCACTCTAAATTACAAAATATAGAAGTTTGATTAATGAGTGAAATCCAATATCATTAGGGAGACTGTGAAATCTCCGTGACTATGAGTAAAGCATAAGTGTTAGTGAAGATAAGGACAAGAGATACCCCCTCTCTTAATTGTCAGATCCTACCTCATGACTGTTCAGCCCAACTTTTGATACGAGTTGGTGACCATAGTTTCCTATCCTAGGAACCACACAGGTGGCTATAGAGGGCAATCCCATGGCACCTGAAGTTGATGTTGTATCACATTAAGTAGTACTTCTCAAGGGCACCCTTATGAAGCTTGGGGGCTTGCACCAGCAAAGGCTGTTGTCTAGAGGTCAATGTAACTACCTGATACCTTTGCTAGTAGGCCTGGGGCATAATTACCCCAGTCTATTTTAGGTAGGCCCTTGTTATTAACTTTCTTATATTTTGGTGTCCAGTCCTAATCACCCACAGTGGAAATACTTGAGAGTTGTTTGATTGCTGATATATTTAGGGACATTTTCGTGTGTTTTTTGCTCCTAGTCGGTCTAGATTTATAATTTTTTTTTAGTCTTTAAGTAGATCTTTTAAATAATTAAAAGTGGTTGACCGACCATCTCAACAGTCTAGGAGATTTTGTGGGCTATCAACTATGAGTCCAGAGCCTTCTCCTATGTTGAAGGCCCCCAAAATTGGGTCAACAACAAGGGGGATACCCGCCCGGTCCGGACCTTGGTTGGCAGATCCTTATCCATTTGGTATAGTGGGTCCGACTGGGGATAGGGGACCAGTTTCCCAATTCAGCGTGTGTGTGTGAGAAAGATGGGTATTTCTGTTCTAAATGGAATTCTTCTATCCTAATTCTAATCTAATGCTATGCTATTGTATTCTAATAAACCGAAAAAACATCAAAATCTATGCTAACCCGGGGTTTGAGCTTTCTTCTATGCGATCTAAAAAGATTTCATACAATAACTGGTAATAAAGATCATTCAACTATTATAAGAAAAGAATTCGATAAAGATGAACTACTTCGTATAAGAAGTTAGACGAAACAGTTGTGAAAACTTACCGCATAAATGAGTTATTCATACACTAAACATAAACAAATAGTTATCACCGCACAAAAGTGCCAAATGATAAATCAGACATCCATGCTATAATATATAAACAACTAAAAACTAAATATCACTTTAATGCTTAAGAAGAAATGGTTAAGAGATAAAAGTGCCATTTATAACTAGTCCTACTCATGAGCTTCAAGCAACAATTGATTTATCTCTCCTTGATTTAACATCCACTAAGAGTACAAAAGTGCAACATTAGTAGCAGATATCAAATGCAAATATTAAATAAACCCTGTTTCATTCATTCACCAAAACCTCCTCTGAGGGTGCAAAAGTGCATGTTTTGAGGACAAGTTTTTGATAAATTTCTGGACCCTTCTCTAAATGCATGAGAAGGGTTTAAATACTACTAACTAAATAACTTATTTACAGAAATTGAGGATTCGGTTTAAATGACCATCCTCTTTCTAAGAAAAACTATTTCTAAAATTAAATCTACTATCTAACTATTTCTAAATTTTCTCCTTAATGTCGGAAGCATTTGTTATTTTCCTGAGTGGAGTGGGCTGACTGTCTTCCGTCTTTGTTTGAGTTAAGCAAATAGAATCGGCAAGAGTTGGCATTATCTTCTCAGTAAAATTGATGATATACTTGAGAGTCATCCAGTGACTATGCGACATTACCATGTATACCTGGTAAAAATCCCATTTCAACTTGGTTAACCCTTGGACTACTTTTTCTTTTCCTTCAGTATTTTGTTTCCAGTTTGTTTCTATCGCTGCTTTCTTGCAATTTTTGGGGCTTGCAGGTGATTGAGTAACTAAGAGCCTTCCTTTTCGAGCAGGTTTTCTTAGCGATGCACGATTAGGAAACTACCTCTGTTTCTTGATCCGGGCTTCCCTGATGCGTTTTTCCCTCTTGCGCCTTTTTCTCTCATCTGGTATAAAGCTCAAAATTTTAAAAAATAATGATTTCGTCAGCTCTTGACCCTGAGAATTAAACTATCTATTTCTAGTATCAGCCTTGTTCAGTACCCATTCAACCATGGTTGTATATGAGAAATCTGTGATAGATGTCTCAGAAGAGTTTTGCAGCTCTTTTTCTTCCTTAAGTGGATTAGGTGTGCCTTCCGAAATGGACATTAGAGTGCTGCCTTTCCTCCTCATAGTTTTCTGCACATAGCCTTGTATAACGCTTCATCCTTCTTTCCTGCAGTTTACATCGAGGTGGAAGTAATGATAAAAATACTAATGACAAGAAAACTTTAAATGTTGAAGATATGCAAAACATGTCACCTTACGTGAGCTAGTTCTTTGAAAAACACAACACCATACTTCATTAACAACTGGCAAGCAACTCATTAATTCGCATTAAAATGCATGACCAACTCTTGGTTGAAAAATTTTTCTCGAATAATGAGCCAGAACCAACTGCGATGGAGAGGTTCTGTGATTTTGCTTTGCGATATCGAAGATCGTTGTATCGCAAATCACAATTTCATCGTGCTGTTTTTTTATCGCAAGGTCGCAGTATCGCAGTATCGGAACATCGCAACTTCGCAGTATCGCAGTATCGGAACATCGCAGTGTCGCATAATCGCAATTTCATTATGTGTGATTCATGTGATTTTTGCAACATGCGATATGCGATATCGCATATCGGAAATTTTAGAGTTTTTTTTAATGTGAGTGCTTCTTTAACGTATGCGATGCGATGAAGTTTCGCGTCACAATCTCGCGCTTTTTATCATTTTAACTCATTAGTAGGTACCCTATCATTCTTTGCGCGATGTGATATCTCTTAAGTAGTGAAGTTTATTTTCTTCATTATGAAACTTAGGTTTTTTAGATTCTTCAAGGTATTTTCCTAAGTCCATGATGTTGTAAGTTTTATCTAAAAAGAAAATATAACACTAATTGATTTTTTAGATTTTTACTGAGGGTCCCCACTTATTTAGTATTAGTAATAACACTTCATAAGGAGGGGGGTTGTTGGTGACCACAACAATTGGTGATTCACTTGGAAGAACCAGTTATCTCTGTGTTTCTATTGAATTTTTTCAGCTTCCAAAACATAAAATTTTTCATAAAATTAAACTTTATTATGGAAAGATAAAGTACATTATGCTCTAACCTGTCAATGACATTTTGTTTAAGCTATTTTCAACTATGATTATTTGCTGCCTCAAGTTAGTCCTTGTGTTTACATCAGTCATTACTTGGTCTGTAAAGATAAAACAAAGACTTCTCTGTAAACCAGTTTTAAATATGCTCATTTGTCGTAGGTAGAGCCTCTGCTTCGAGCGGGCGTTTATAGCCTCGACAAGGTTACCTATTACCCAACAATGATCCTGTATCATACTTAAAGAAACCTACAACTCTCAAAGAAGAATCCACATCCACATTTATTGTTTTGATTTTCTCTTTTATTCTTAAAGAACAATGTCTTGGTTTGATAGCCAATTTATGACACAAACATTCACTCGATTTATAACTTTGCTGAACAAGCTGGCTCGTGATGAGACCCCTTTCCTCTTGATTGTAACAATCTTGAGTCATTGCCTTGTTGTGGTATGCAGTATTTGGCAAAGTCAACAAGTTATAATATCTGTGATTATGATAAGCCGGCTCGTGATGAGACTTCTCATTCTTCAAGATGAAGTGTATCATTGGATTGTTCCTCTGAAAGCTATCATTTCCTTCACAGGGAGGAAGTCATTGTTTCCTTTAGATAGCTCCAGACGACAATGATAGAGTTTTTGGAAGTAGCTGTTCTACAAAGAATCTTTATTTTGTTATTGATACCTTTCATTGCACTGATATAAAACAATTTCTTCACTATAGGTTATTCTCATCAAACTTTATGAAGTTTAAACTAGTGTCATATCTGGGTTAGAGTCTTTAACTATATCATTCAATAATAAAGATCAATTTTCCAAAAGATTTGCTATTTATACAAGTGAAAAATAAAAATCTGAAAGAGAGTTGGTGTCTTTTTCGTAAATGCCTAATGTAACCATTCACAACTGGTTTTATTATGAAAAATAAAAAATATTACTCTTCAAAAATAGAAGAATAATCTTCTATGGAAAATATTTCTTAAGAATTTGTCCATTGACAGGCAAAGAGTCTCTTTTACCTACTAAATCCTGTAACACAAATGTCGATGGACCTAAGAGTTCTACAATTTGAAAAGGACCAAGCCACATTCTTTGAAATTTTGTATGTTTCCCCTTTTCTTCATGTGCCTTGTCCCATTTTAAAACTAAATCTCCCACCTGAAAATCTTTTCTGGTCATTATATTTGAATCAAAAGAGGATTTTACTAGTGCTTGATGATGAGCATGCATTTTCTTAGCTTGTTCTCGTTGTTCTTCTAATTTGATTATTTCCGTTTGTCTTAGGTGTAATGAGGAAGTTGGTACTTCATCAATGTATTGAACTAGAGACAAAGAAGGAATTGCTAAATGAGTCGAAAGAACCACTTCTCTCCCATAAACTAAATTAAAGGGAGAAGTGCCAATGGAAGCTTTTCTCATTATTCGGTCTGCCCATAAAGCGTATATTAAGGATTTATGACAATTTTTATGATTTTGGTCTACTGTTCTTTTGATAATCCTGATCAAGTTTTTATTTGTAGACTCGGCTTACTCGTTGCCCTATGGATAATAATTGGCCGAATATTTAAGTTTGAATCCTCTTTTAAGTGCAAATTTAGTCATTGCATTTCCAGAAAAGTATGATGCATTATCGAAAATTAAAGTGGAAGGTAATCCAAACCCAGTGATTATAAATTGATCTATGAACTCAATGATATTTTCAGCATTAGCCGTCTTGAGTGGAACTGCTTCTACCCACTTAGTAAAATAATTTGTTGTTGTAAGGATAAATCTATACTGCTTGGAAGAGTGAGGAACGATCTCACCTATTATGTCCAATCCCCACTGACTAAAAGGTTGGTCGATGTTAACTGGTTGTAGTGGTAAGGATGGTTTCTTCTGTCTCCCAGCAGTAGTTTGGAAGACTTGACATTTCCTCACGTAATTGTGTGAGTCTTTGAATAACGTGGGCCAGTAATATCATGTGCGCAAGATTTTATGTGCAGTAGCATCTCCAGCATAGTGTCTGCCTGCTGGCCCATCGTGGAGTTCCTGCAAAACTTTATTCACTTCAGATTTCTCAAGACATCTAAGGAGAACATAATCATAATTCATTCTAAAAAGAATATCATTTATGAGCTGATATTGTTTGGCTTTTAACTTTAGAGCTCTTTTCTTAGTATAATCAAGGTATGAAGGAGCATATCCATTCTTAAGATAATAAATGATATCAGCGTATAATGACTCCTCATCGTTTAGGCTTACCTCGCACACTTGTACCTCTACAGATGGAATTTCAGAAATTTGCAACGCTCCAACCAACATTTTGCAAAAACCTTGACCTCTTACAATGTTTGCTGGTTTAATTTCTATGTCATATTCTTGTAAGACAGTTACCCAATTGGCTCTCTTCTCACCCACATCCTTTTATACTAGAAGATTCCTTATCGCTGGAAACAATACTATAATTTTGGTATGGGTTTTGAGTAGAAAAGGTCTGAAGTATTTCATCGCTTTCAAAACAACATAAGCCTGTTTCTCTACATCTGAGTAATTTAATTCAGCACCCTGCAAATTTGAACTGAAAAAAGCAATTGGTGCTTCCGCCTTTCCTTGATTCGTTTGAGTGAATATCGTAGCATATGACCTATCTAAGGAAAATGTGTATAAAATAAAAGGCTCTGAAAAATTCGGAGTTGCTAAATATGGAGCAATAATAATAGCCTGTTTGATCAGGTTGAATGTTTCATGTTCATCTTGGCCCCATTTAAAATTAGAGTTCTTTTTTATCATGGTTTGTAAAGGAGATACGGTTCGTGAAAAATCTGGAACAAATCTCTTTACAAAATTGATTTGACCAAGGAAAGATTGCATGGCTTTTTTGTTATGAGGTAGGGATATTTCAAAAATTTCTTTGATTCTATCAGAATCGATGTGAATTCCAGATTTTGACACTATGAATCCTAGAAGTTTCCCTTCACTTAATGCGGAAAAAAATTTCTTTGTGTTAAGTGAAATTCCGTACCTTAAACATCATTGGAAGATTTGTTTCAAGTCTTTGATATTGTCGCCTTGTTTCTAGGGGTACACGGTTATATCATCCAAATGATTTATTGACTAAACCTTTAAATGCAATGTCCATGGCTCTCTGGAATGTGGCACGAGCATTAATCAAACCAAATGGCATCTTTCGATATGCATATGTGCCCCATTTAGTTCTGAATGCGGTCTTCAATTGATCATCAAGATGTACCAGAACTTGATTGTATCCTAAAAATCCATCCAAGAAGGACATTAATTCTAAGCCTGCCACTACCTGCAATATCTGCTCCATAAGTCGTAAGGGAAAATTGTCTTTTTGACAAGCTTTGTTAAGATTGCGAAAGTCAATACAAATCCTAATATCTCTGCTTTTCTTTCTAACAGGTACCATATTGGAGACCCATTTAGAATGTCTGACGGGAAATATTATCTTGGATTTCAACAGCTTATTGAGTTTGGTTTTTATCTGATTTTCTATGTTTGGATGAATCTTTCTCAATTTTTGTTATACAGGTTTTTCATTATCGGTCATTGGAATAGTATGTTGGATGATAGAAGTGTCATATGTTTTGAGTTCATCATAATTCCAAGCAAAAACGTTTTTGTATTGTCTCAAAAGACGAATATATTCTAGTTTTTCTTCGGGGGCTAGGCCAAGGCCTAGATTTATGTTTTGTGGTTTGGCATCAGTTCCTAGGTTTACTAATTCGTAATTCAAAGTCGAATTTTGGAGC
Source organism: Pinus taeda (assembly GCA_000404065.3). NCBI lineage: Eukaryota > Viridiplantae > Streptophyta > Pinopsida > Pinales > Pinaceae > Pinus > Pinus taeda. The sequence continues at coordinate 135,081 of APFE031087002.1, forward strand.
TTCGAATTGGTAGACCTTTTAAACTGATCTTTCAAATCGTACAAGTCTTCTAACTTGACCACTGATTTAGGTATAGCATTGTAAGTGCTATCTTCTTGTAATTGTCGACCATGTTGATCTTCATCGATTATTTGGTTGGAGTTGGATCCTTTAGAAGTAGGGAAATTTTACGATATCAGGATCGTCGTTGAATATTCTCCAATTTGTGATGTTGTCAGGAATAGAAGGTCTAAAGATTAATTCTATTGAGAATCTATCTGGACTAAAATCTTCTGAAGGAATGAGCTTAGAAGCTATGTTAGCTAAAAGGTCAGCGCTTGCATTCTGGAGTCTGGGAATTGATAAAATATTGAATGCTATAAAATGCTCAGTCAGATCTTGAACTAAATATTGATAGTGTTTTAAATGACCTGATAAGAAACGTATAGTATTTCGTACCTATCTGACTACAATTTCATAGTCTTTGAAGACTTGGAGGTACCTTATGTCTAGCCCGATTGCTTTGTACAGCCGTTGGACTAAAGCCTCATATTCTGCTGTATTGTTGGTACAATCAAATTCAAGCCTGCATGTTAACATGATTTTGTCTCCTTCTGGACTAATTAGCACACATCCTGCTCCTGCTCCTTCGTTTGATTTAGAACCATCAAATAATAATTTCCAAAACAAAGATTCATTTACAGGTCTATCTAAAAAAATGATACATTTTGAAGCAAATCCAGATGGAAAACTAATGGATCACTTTCTAATGAAATGAACACATGACTGACTCATGGATGAAAGTGATGGATGGTTTGTGTGCTATGAAAAAGTCCCCAAACAATTAAGAATCCATGAAAAATAAATTTATGACATTGAAGAAGAGAGGAGTTCTTCAAGTAGCTGGTTGTTCCACATGAGGAGTTGTTGTAGATCCCTAGTTAAGAGGGAGTTTGAAAAGAAGTTTCTTACTTGAAGAAAATTAAAATTCCTAAGCCAAGAGGGAGCTTAGGTACATTCCTTTTTGGTAGGAATAACTACATCCCTTTATTAGAATATGCCCTCCCTATTTGGGAGGGAGAGATAGACATGTCATTCTCGTCTTCACCTGGGAAGACAAAGTGCAGGATTGGGTAAACATTTGGCATTCAATACTCTTTGAGGATGAGACAGGGCATCCAATAGAAGAGTAGTTGTGCAGGACCAATATTCTTTGAGGGATGGGGAGTCCAAGATAAGAATAGTCCTCATGGAACACACCCAGAGTACCCGGGTAGGGGATGTTCCGAGAGAGACAATGATGAGAGTCTATAAAACGTTGGTCTCGCTAGCATTGAGATCAGATCTTGTGGAGATATGGAGAAGTCAAGGCCTTTCTATGTACCAATTCTGCTTGATATGATGCTATAAAAATGAGTTACCAATCCAATTTCTTCTTATGAGAAATTCTTTAGATTGAGAAAGTCCAAGTACCATTATGAATACCTCCCTAGTTAAGAGGGAGTGTTGAAAAGTGTAACTAGGTTTGGTCTTCATAGTGACATGTAATTATGATTTTATGTAATGTGATGTAAATAAGACAAACAAATTTATTTTATTTCTTGCTTCATGGGTTTCATGAGCAAGATATTTTGTTTTTGAGGAAAGACTCCCATTGAGAGCCTTTAGGAATTATTTATCATTTAGTCATAGAATGATAAAGTCATTGTCATGTAATGGAGTCATGTTACACTTTGTATAGAGTGAAACTTGTCTATGTAAAGTATCCTCCAAGACCTTGTCACTCATCCTATTCAAGTCAGCCTACAACGATGGAAGAATTTTCTAGAAGAAGTTGGCCTATCCTATTGTGATCATGTCAGCCTAAAGAACATGAGGAAAGGTGTATATATATCCACCCTTAGCCTCACTTAGATGCAAGAAAATCGACATAGATTTAGTGAAGAAGTGAGAAGAAGAAGGGCTACAAAGAGAAGTGCAACGAAGTGATAAGGAGAGTTTCTTTTGGGCAAGTGAAGGAAGTTTCTTCTGGGCAAGAAAAGGAAGTTTTATTATGTGAAAGTGAAGGAGGATTCTTCTAGGCATAACAAAGAAGGTTTCTTCTGGGTTAGTGAAGAGGATATTTCTTCTTAGGGAGTGAAGAGGAGGTTTATTCCGGGGCAGTGGAGGAAATATTGTTTTAGATATGTGTTATGGGTAACATAGATAGAGATCATTAACAATATGCTTGTATTAAAAATTAAATATAGACTAATAAGACTTTTTATACCTCTCTCGACTGCCTTTGGTGCAATCTTGGTGATGAGAACTTGTCTTAGTTTTTCCTTTGCAATGTGCACTGTCAGTGGCAATTTCCTCTTCCTCTTCCTCGGATTCAACACTTGTTATAGCATTGGGTGGCCTTGAATCTGTTGACGGGCCTCTTTTAAAAGCTCTGTAGGGCCTTTTTGAAGAAGTTTCTTCTACTTGCTTTTTTATGTCGACCATTTCATTGGACATGGTCTTTAGAACTTTTTGCAATCCCTCCAAATCGAATGGATTTTTTGCTTGTTTCTTCTTGGACTCTTCTTTGAAGGTGACCTTCTTAGACTTCCCTTCTTCTATCGCGGATTTCTTCTCTAAGGCTATTATTCGTTTCTCTACTGCTATGGCCTCTTTCATGTTTTCAGCTAGGGTTATTTTATTAGCCTTGTCCATGAAGATTGCTATGCTTGATGGTAATGCAGTCATATACCATTCACATAGCACTTCCTCGCTGGGCTGGGAAGCAGTAGGTATTTTGTTTAGAATTTTATTGAAACGTAGATTGAAATATTTGATCGGCTCTCTAGATTCTGCCCTAAGGTTGGATAGGTCGTTGATTAATGTTTCCGTAGACCTGTCACCACCAAACTTGGTTAGAAATTGGTCTTGGAAGATGTCCCAACTGGTAATAGATCCGAAGGGTAATGAGAAATACCACGATCTGGCCGTTCCTTATAGAGTATAACGAAAAAGTCGAACAACAACATCTTCATTAGTAACCCCGTTGAGGTTGATAGATAGCATAAAGTTGTTTATGTGCTCTTCTGAGAGCATGCCTGCCTCGGGATTGAATTTAGGCAGCCATTTCTCAGGATGGGCCGGTATTTGACTCAAGGGTGTAGGCATTAAGACTGCCCCAGGGTCGGTCCATGGAGACTGGGCCATTGCTGAACTGCTAACAAGGGGATTTGCAGAAGATGATCCCTGTGGTTGGGAAGATGAGGGGATTATGATCGCAGATGATTGAGGAGGAGTTGTAGGGATTCCACTGGGTGGATTGATAATGGTCTGGTGTGGAGGAGTAGATGGTTGACTTCGCGGTGGAGAGGTTGAGATGGATGATGTTGATGAAAGAGTCTCCCTGTCGGACCCTTTAGGTGACTTCCCTGCTCTTTTCCTTTTGGGAAGAGGTAATTCTTTTGGCCAAACACCGAACTTTTTACTCTTTAATATGGTCAGGGGATGAGCAGGGTTATACTACGAAGTCATGCTTCCCTGAGATTTATCAGATCTTTGAGGGGAAATGGAAAATCATTGAAGTTTATGAATCAAAGATTTGACTTTAGGAGGTTCAATAACAGATTGTTCTGAAATGTTAGGATTTGTAGCAGCGGTTGTTGCTCTAGCGACTTCTAACTCTGGATTTAAGTGTAATGGAGAAGTCAGGGGAGATGGTGAGGGCGATTTACTCTCAGAATGGTATTTTTATTTGGATTTACTTGCCATTCATATTTCAGGCCCTCCTTCTAGCGCCTAACATGTTGAAAGCCCCGAAAATCGGGTCAACAACAAGGGGCATACCCGCCCGGTCCGAACCTTGGTTGGTAGCTCCTATCCGTTTGGTATAGCGGGTCCGACTGGGGATATGGGACCAGTTTCCCAATTTAGTGTGTGTGTGTGTGTGAAAGATGGGTATTTCTGTTCTAAATGGAATACTTCTATCCTAATTCTAATCTAATTCTATGCTATTGTATTCTAATAAACAGAAAAACATCGAAATTTATGCTAACCCGGGGTGTGATCTTTCTTCTATGCGATCTAAAAAGATTTCAAACAATAACTGATAATAAAGATCATTTAGCTATCATAAGAAAGGAATTCAATAAAGATGAACTACTTCGTATAAGAAGTTAGACGAAACAGTTGTGAAAACTTATCGCATAAATGAGCTATTCATACACTAAACATAAACAAGTAGTTATCACTGTACAAAAGTTCCAAATGATAACTCATACATCCATGCTGTAATATATAAACAATTGAAAACTGAATATCACTTTAATGCATAAGCAGAAATGGTTAAGAGATAAAAGTACCATTTATAACTAGTCCTACTCATGAGCTTCAAGCGACAATTGATTTATCTCTCCTTGATTTAACATCCACTAAGAGTACAAAAGTGCAACATTAGTAGAAAATATCAAATGGAAATATCAAATAAACCCTGTTCCATTCATTCACCAAAACCTCCTCTGAGGGTGCAAAAGTGCATGCTATGAGGACAAGTTTTTGATAAATTTTTGGACCCTTATCTAAATGCACGAGAAGGGTTTAAATACTATTAACTAAATAACTTATTTACAGAAATTGAGGATTCAGTTTAAATGACCGTCCTCTTTCTAAGAAAAACTATTTCTAAAATTAAATCTACTATCTAACTCTTTCTAAATCTACTCCTTAATGTTGCAAGCATTCAGTATTTTCCTGAGTGGAGTCGGCTGATTGTCTTCCATCTTTGTTTGAGTTAAGAAAACAGAATCAACAAGAGCTGGCATTATCTTCTCAGTAAAATTGATGATATACTTGAGAATCATCCAATGAATATGTGTCATTACCATGTATACCTGGTAAAAATCCCATTTCAACTTAATTAACCCTTGGAATGCTTCTGCTTTTCCTTCAATATTCTATTTCCAGTTTGTTTCTATCGCTGCTTTCTTGCAATTTTTGGGGCGTGCAGGTGACTGAGTAACTAGGAGCCTTCCTTTTTGAGCAAGTTTTCTTAGCGATGCGTGATTAGCGCGATGCATCGAAAACTGCCTCTGTTTCTTGATCCGGGCTTCCCTGATGTGTTTTTTGCCTCTTGCGCCTTTTTCTCTCATCTGGTATAAAGTTTAAAATTTGTAAAAATAGTGATTCTGTGAGCTCTTGACCCTGAGAATTAAACTGTTCGTTTATGGTATCAACATCGTTCAGTGCCCATTCAACCATGGTTGTATATGAGAAATCTGTGATAGATGCCTCAGAAGAGTTCTGCGGCTCTTTTTATTCCTTAAGTGGATTAGGTGTGCCTTCTAAAATGTACATTGGAGCGCTGCCTTTCCTCCTCATAGTTTTCTGCATACTACCCTGTATAATGCTTCATCCTTCTTTCCTGCAGTTTACATTGAGGTGGAAGTAATGATAAAAGACTAATGACAGGAAAACTTTTAAATGCCGAAGATATGCAAAACATGCCAACTTACGTGAACTATTTCTTCGAAAAACACAACACCATACTTTATTAACAACTGGCAACAACTCATAATTCGCATTAAAACGCATGACTAACTCTTGGCTGAAAAAGTTTTCTCGAATAATGAGCCAGAACCAACTGCGATGGAGAGGTCCTGCGATTTTTCTTTGCGATATCACAGATCACTGTATTTCATTATCGCAACATCATCGTGCTATTTTTTATCGCAACTTTGCAGTATCGCGGTATCGCAGTGTCACAGTATCGGAATATCGCAGATTGTTATAATCCTTATGTGTGATTCATGTGATTTTTGCGATGCGCGATATGTGATATCGCATATCGGCGATTTTAGAGTTTTCCTATGTGATTATTTCTTTAATGTATGCGATGCGATGAGGTTTCGCGTCGCAATCTCGCTTTTTGTCATTTTAACTCATGAGAAGGTGTACCCTATCATTCTTTGTGCGATGCAATATCCATTAAGGAGTGAATTTACTTTGTTCATTATGAAACTTAGGTTCTTTAGATTCTTTAAGGTAGTTTCCTAAGTCCATGATGTTGTAAGTTTTATCTAAAAAGAAAATATAACACTAACTGATTTTTTAGATTTTTACTGAGGGTCCCCACTTATTTAGTATTAGCAATAACACTTCATAAGGAGGGGGGTTGTTGGTGGCCACAACATGACTGCACTTGCATCTGGAACACATGACATATCCTCTTCCTCTTCTTGTGTCTTGGGACACTGTTCAACAAATAAATTTACACCTATAGGAATAGGAACCTTCACCGGTTTACTATCCTAAATATTAAACCTCTGCAGTATTGTCTTGACATACTTCCTCTAGTTTAACCAGAGCTTCCTCCTTGCCCAATCTCTTTTAATTTCCATGCCCAAAATATAGCTTGTAGCTCCAAGATCTTTCATGTCGAATTTGGAAGACAATTGGGTATTCAAATCCTGGATAATTTCTTTGTGATTTCCAACCAGCAACATATCACCCACATATAAGACCAGATAAATAACACGGTCACCAATTAATATAAAATACAAACAGTGATCTTCTTTACTTCTAGTGAAGCCAAGTCCCCATATAAACGTATCAAATTTTTGATACCACATCCTTGGTGACTGTTTTAACCCATACAAAGACTTCTTTAACTTGCATACCAGTTCTTTCTTACCCTTCACCGCAAAGCCTTTAGGTTGCTTCATGTAGATCTCCTCTTCCAGATCCCCGTGAAGAAATGTTGTCTTCACATCCATCTCTTCTACTTCAAAATAAAAAGTAGTAGCAACAACAAAATGTAATCTAATAGAAGCTACCTTGGCAACAGGAGAAAAATATCACCAAAATTAATTCGTGGAACCTGGTAATAACCTTTTGCTACCAATTGAGCTTTGTATTTCTCCACCTTTCGTTCTGCATTTGTCTTCTTCTTAAACACCCATTTGCTAACAAGGGGTTTCCTTCTGACCGACAAATCCACCAGATCCCATCCCTCATTTTTGTGCAAAGATGCCATTTCATCAACCATGGCATCTTTCCAGAGTCTGCCATCCTCTGAATCTACTACTTCCTTCACAATTCTGAGATCATCATCAGCAATAGATAAATCAAAATTTTAACAAAATGTAGATGGACTATATCTTTCTAGCTGCCTTCTTTCTCGAACTGATCTTCTCACACCTGGAGTTTGTGGCTCTTCATCTTCTGATTCCTCTTCTCCTATAGATTCTGATTCTTCCTCCTTTAGCTCAAACTCTATCTTCTTAGGTTCCTTTAATGGGAATCGATGTTTAATAAAATCTTTCACCTCTCTGAACACCACATCTTGACTGTACAAAACCTTCCTTGTTACTAGTTTCCAAAGCTTATAACCCTTGAAACCGTCCTTATACCCAATAAAGATGCACTTTTCATATTTAGTATCCAACTTGGTTCTTTTCTCCTTTGGAACATGTATATATGCATCACATCCAAATACCCTTAGATGTGAAAGAAAGGGTTTCTTACCAGTCGATACCTCTTGTGGAGTCTTATACTCCAACACTGATGAATATGGTCTGTTGACCAGGTAACATGTTGTCTCCACTGCCTCTACCCAGAATTCCTGTCCTAACTCGACACCACTGAGCATGCTTCTTGCCCTTTCCATCAATGTCTTGTTCATTCTTTCTGCAACTCCATTTTTATCAGGTGTATATGGAGTAGTCTTCAAATGTCCTATACCACGATTCTTATAAAATTCTTCAAATTCTTTACTGCAAAACTCTCCACCATTATCTTTCCTCAGCACCTTTATCTTCTTCTCTGTCTGGTTTTCCACCAGAGCCTTAAATTCTTTAAACCTGTCAAAGACTTCAAATTTCTTCTTAAGGAAATATATCCATGTATTCCTTGAGAAGTCATTTATAAATGATACAGAGTATAGAGACTTACCTAGTGATGGAACCTTCATAAGTCCAAACGCATCATTATGCACAAGCTCTAATATCTATTTCGCCCTCTTGCCACCAGAGGGGAAACTCACCCGATTTTGCTTCCCATATAGACAATTTTCACAGAAATCAAAATCCAGAGAGCTATTACTCATACCTTCTACCATACCTTTACCATGAATTATTTGAAGGCCCTTCTCTCCAATATGTCCAAGCCTTTGATGCCACAGCATGATATTCTCTCTAGAGACCACTATATTTTCTACTCCACTTTCAGGAACCACAAAACTATTGCACCCATTAACAACAATGCTACCTTGCAACTTGTACACAGTTCCAATCCAAACTCCCCACATCAATACCAGTGCTCCCTGAACCATCTTGTAGGTATCCTTCTCGAACATTGTTGTTACACCTACATCATCTAGCTTGCTTCCAGAAATCAGATTTCTAGCCAATGCATGAATATGCAGAACAACGGAAGTGTTCTAACCCTTCCACCTGTCAACTTCAACTTTACTTTCCCGTGACCAATGATTCTAGCCTTCTTGTCATCCCCCAAGAAGAAATCACCACCATCATATTTCTCATACTCGCATAACCACTCTCTGTGGGGAGTGAAGTGAAAGGATGCACCTGAGTCAATCAACCATGCCTCATGATCTACATGTATAATTGAAGAAGCCAAATACAGATCCCCACCTTCATCTGAGGTGTTTTTTGCCTTTGCAGAATGAGCACCATCAGATCTCTTTCCTTTTTCAGGAGCTTTGGATTTATGGTCCCTTTTGTAGTGTCCCTCCTTTCTGCATTTCCAGCAAACTACCCTTACAAGTTTTCCTAGAGATTTAGATAGCCATCTAGATTTAGATCACCCACACGATGACTTATTTTTGTTTATGTTCTAGGACCTTCCTCGTATAGACAAGGCATCACCATTCTGGATCTCCATATTTTTCCATCTCATCTCCTCTGTTAGCAAGGATGAGACTATTTCATCAAAATGCAAGATAGTTGCATTGCTACCTATTGGAATAACCAGACTATCCCACGAATCTGGTAGAGAACACAACAAACTGATGCACTTATCTTCACCTAAAATTTTATTATTAATAGATAATAACTGACTTACCACAATATTAAATGTGTTCAGATGCTCTATCACCGAGTCTCCATCTTTCATCCTCAGGTTATATAGCTTTTTCTGTAGGAACAATTTATTCACCAGAGACTTAGATTGGTATAAATTCCCTAACTTGTCCCACAAATCCTTAGCCGTAGCTTCCCCTGATACATTCAAAAATACTAAATATGAGACACACAATCATATTGTGATCTTTACCTTTCGATCCAACTTCTTCCATTCTTCATCGGACACTCCCATTGGTTTAGTACCTAGATCTACAATGATCCACTGATCTTTATCTACCAATAGATCCTCCATCTTGAGTTTTCATAACTCAAAACCTTGACCATTAAATTTCTCAATCTCTATCTTTCCATTTCTCGCAATATTCTTTCACCACCAGAATCAATCCCGCAGATCTCCCACTAAAGAAGGTCTACCATAGGCTCGAGTGAAACCCCTCAGCAACAAAGGAATCCTCTTGAAGCCAAAACAAGTATGATACCAAATGTAGGTTTTAACCCCATACAAAAATTACCTGCATACAAATTCTAAAACACAAAAAATAAACAATGCAAGAGCATAACACATAAAACACATATACACAGATTTTTCCCTAGCTCCAAAAACCGGGACTACCAGATTGATTTTTCATTATGTTCCTTTCAAGGTTACAATACATATTTATACATGTTGAAGCATCCAATACCATGGATCGAAAACCAATGTGTCCTGTTAGATTTGGTCTTGTCAGTCCTCTGTCAGAGATCAAAACTCTTTATGCATTTCATTTTTAGGAGTCTCGCTCCATTCACTCAGCTGCATTCCGCTAGGGGCATGCCATAATCTGACAGAAGGGTCTTGTCAGTCATTTCCCCTCATGCCTTGTCCTACTGGTTTAGGTCTATTTGTAAAATCATTTTAAAGGTCATTTACAGTTCTGTTCTAATCTCTTGGTCAGCAAAGAGCTAGTAGGTCTAGGGTTTCCAAATTATTGTTCTCAAAGTGCTTCAATAATACTTGCAGGCTAGAGGAAGGTTCAATCATTCACTCAAATGATGTTTCTGAGCGAGAAAAGATGAATTTTGGAAAACCGAGAGAGGTTTTTGTCCAAAATAGGCAAAGGAATAAAAACATCCTTCACTTTTTACACAGGTGTCATGGTTTTAGAGAAATGTCAAAAATACAATTGCCTCAGGAGAATTGATTCACCTCTAAAGTGACCTTGGGAAAATCAAGTTTTCCCCTAGCTTGGTTAGTTAAATGACTTTTTTGATGAGTGAAATGATAACTAGACATAAGGAGCTTTCCAATGAGATATCATGAGCTCAATTTGGAGTTGAGGAACACCTTCAAAAGTTTCCTGCAACAGCACTCTGCCTTGAGGCAACCTCGTTTGGCACATTTTGACCAGTCTTGGGAGATTTGATTGTTGATAGGGAATATGAACCAAAATTGGAAAATTATAGTTGGGTTGCAAAGTCGAATCAAATACCTTTTCAACGCACTATCCTGCACCTCATTTGGAGAACGGGAAGGCCTCCAAAAGGTTCCTGTAAAAAGGCCTGGCGCACAGAGGGAGTGCGGCGCATTGGGAGAAATTTTACAGTGTAAATTTACATTGGCGCGACGCACATGGGAGGCATGGCGCACAGGGCTAAAAGGCCTGAAATTCATAGAAATCTTCCTCCAAATTGAAAATTCTTCATTCGACAAGTAGGTAAAGCCTCCATTTTGATGTTTCATCCAAATTTGTGCTAGGGTATGGTGGTTTATGAATGCTGATGATTGAAACAAAAATTCAACCCTTTCATTTTGAATTCCTCACATGTAAACTACTACCTAGGGTTTCAAAACTTGTTCGCCACCAAGGTTACTCTTTTCCATTATCTCTCTTTTCCTTAAATCCCTTTGTTCCTTGACTCCATTGTTCCCCATCCCCTAAAGTTACTAGACCCTATCCTAAATTCCCTTTCCCAAAACTTCCAAAGGTGAAACCCTAAACCCTATCCCACACATGAAACCCCTCACAACCCTCCTATATTTCCCAAACAAATCTCTCCCAATAGTCCCTAATCCCTCACTATTTTTCCCTCCCCTTACTGTGCCTCATGTCATTATTTTCTCTTGGTGACAAGGTCAAGCACATCATCAAAGGCATTACAAGACAGTGTGACATATCAACACCTATTTGTCCACTAGCATACATGACATCTGATCCGTCATATGATCATGAAGAAGAGACACACGGTGATTCACCAACAAAGGTACGTGCACCCAGGAGTCCTCATAGAGGTGGCAAAACATCCGTGAAGACCAACAGGCTGCCCAACGAAGCCTAAATGAGAGGACACCCATTCAGCAGGAGATAGAGGCTGATCGAGAGGTTTGGCTCAAAAGGATCAACATCCACTTAGAGAAGCTATTGGAAAAAGAGACAAAGACAAAGCATTATTGAGGCATATGGTTTATCATTACAAGGCACGCAATATGAGTTCTAAGGCTCGGATAAGGAATTTGAAGGCGAAATTGAGGAAGGCAACAAAAAGACAAAAGAGGAAAAAACAGCAAGATCAGCTCCGAATCTTCGCCAAAGCCTCATTGGCCCAGCATGACACTTCGTAGAGAAGCTCCAACCCAAATTTCAAGAAATTTGGAGCATTTTTGGCATTTTGGAAATTTTTTGTATAAAAAACAGGGTTTTCCTCAAATTTTTGTATAAAAAACAGGGTTTTCCTCCCTATGCGTCGCGCCACTGGCGCGACACTTATGATAGGGAGATCCAAATCATGAAAGCTTTGCATTTTTGGATTTCGCATGAAAAATAATGACTGCTGGTGAATGTCCAAGAATTTTTGGCAAGTTATGAGTCCACAAGAGGTAAAAAACACTCAGAAAGTGACCTCTTTGCCCCTATTTTGACACATAGGTAGCAGTATTGGGAGATTGAAGTTTTGGAGGGGCAAATGAGCACCAAATTCTGAAATTCCACTTGGGTTGGAAAGTAGATAGGAAAGGATTTCTAACAAGTACACTTGGGAATAATTTTGACTTCAGAAAGTACCTCCAAATCGCGTCCAAAGTGGCATGATGCATATAGCTTTGGGCGCGGTGCACAGGGACCCAAAGGCCAAAATCACTTCCGCTCCGCGACATTCGATTCACGACTTTCCCCAAGTGGGCCCACTCATTTCCACTACATTCTCCTCGGCACCTAAGGCAAAGTTTAAAGAGCATTTTCACTAAAGTTTGGCTTCTATCCAAGTGGCAAAGGAAGGCGAGCAGTCACTCAAGCCGTTTGTCATTTTTGTAATGTTGCACCTATCACTAATGGTTGGCTTTCTAGTTCCAGTTTGTAATGATTTGAAAAAATCCCCAACTCTAGGTCGTTCCATTTCCCAATTGAATAGTTTATTTATTGTATGTAAAACCATTTGCAAAGGGTTGCTTGTAATTTCTGGGAGACTGCGGGAGAGAAACTCAGTCCTTCATTGTATATTTTGACAGAGAATTAATGAAAGGTAGCGGCTCTGGTTCATGAGATTCATGTGGTGTGAGTGTAGCAAATGTGTGCTCTTTATGTTTCATATGCATTTCGTTATGTTTCACAGTTCATTCATATTCATTTCCAGTGAAATTTTCTAAGTAAGATAAGGTAGAATTCATGTTTATTGCTCTGCCTGTGGCAAAGTTTCACGTTCAGTGTTCTTCTTCTTTTCAAAAGGATTCATGTATTTATGCCCTTTTCACCCTCTTAAACAATCTTTCCATTTCGCATTATTTCAAGTTTAATTGCTAGAATATCCGCCTGTCTTGTCTCTCGAAGCAATCTGTGCATTTGTGTTGAATTCTCTGCTCATTGCTGCTCGTTGGTCACATACATCCCAGAAACTCCGTCATTTATAAAAAGTTGCTTCTTGTATCCATATTTATTTACTAGCCTAAAATCAATATTTCACTGCATTTCATCTCAGACCATATCGTTTTTATTATTCACTCAGCGTGACATGGAGAGAGCCCTCTCCTGTTCTGGTAGGGCTAGCTACCAGACTGAGTGTGGTTTGTGGTTACCCTAAATTTTGCCTTCTTTCAGCCTAAGGTAGACTTATGTGATAACATAGTGGTGACTCCACTGGGGAAAAAATGGTTTGCTTGTAGATTGTCTTGCCCCAGGACATATCTCAAGTTCAGATTTGATGGTTGATGGTGGACAACGATTAGATAGAAGACGACTGAAATCATTCACCTGGTGACTCCATTCACTGAAAAACCCAACAATTGGTGCTTCATGGTGACTCCACTGGAGGACTAACTCTTTATCTGCGAAAATGGAAGGATCTTACACAAAGTTCGGGTCTCCAATGTGGAATGGTATTCAGGACCTACTCTGCTTTCTTGTGAATTACTTCTTTGTTGTTCTTGAAGCTGTCCTGAAAGTTTTTTAGAACTTGTTGTATGATAAAGGTGATAAAAATCTTCAATAGACCTGTTCAAAAAGTGTAAATACTAAGTTTCCCTTTGATCCTGGTCTCCTTACTTTTCCTACATCTTATGATGACTCTCTTCAGAGTGATGAGCCTAAAGAACACAAACATGATCCTGTCGGTCTTGTATATATTCCTACAGTTGTTATAACCCCATATAGGTATAAACCTCTCGTTTTACCTTCTGTTCTTCATGCTTTCCACAAAAACTATGATCTATACTTGCCAAGATTTGATGGTGAATGTAAAATTGTCAATGTCGAGCAAGATGTGTAGAATGTTGAGACTTTTCTAGACCTTTTTGAAATTGATGAAGAAGATGTCTGTATAAGGCTTTTTGCTCTTTCTTTGCAAGGTAAAGTCAAGAGTTGGTTCAAAGCCCTGCCTGATGCGAGCATCACAAATTTACAGCAAGTCATCAAAGTTTTTCTTGACAGGTGGAGGGTTGGACAGAACCTTTTCCTTATCGTAGAAGAGTATAATCAACTGAAAAGACTGCCAGGGGAGACAATACAACAGTTTTCAGCTAGATTTAATCAAGTTTATTATTCAATGTTGGTTGATATAAGACCCCCTCCTGGGTCTGCTCTCTTGCACTACCCGGGTGCCTTTGATCCGGAAATGGAGTTTCATCTGAGAGAAAAGAATGTCGCAACACTTGAAAAGATGAAAAACAATGCAGTAAATGTAGAGGCTCATTTGCTGATCAGGAGGGCAAGGTTGAAAGAAGAAGAGATGAAAAACGTGGATCCAGAGAAAAATACACCTTCAGAGGACAAGCTTGACATTTTGGTGAGTGCAGTAGAAGAGATGGCGAGGAAAATGACTGCAAAAGATCAAAATGACGTTCATGAACAAGTGGCTGATCCAAAACATTTTGTTTCTTATCTCAGTAGTCATAAGGATTGTTTTGTAGATCATCTTGGAGAAGAAAGACCTGTTGATATGACATGTATGCTTGATGATGTGTTTTATACCGACGATTTTCCTTAGTTTGATCAGTATGATGATGATGATTATGCTCTCCAAACAGAAGCTAATCTTGTAGACAAATCAACAGCTAGTTTGTGGGATGAGGAAGTTCGTTTACAACAGCTTGAGTATAGTAATCAACCGATGCATATCAGCGATGGAAACGATGAGGAAAGTGCAATGGATTTTGAAGTAAATGATGGATCTTTGGCTTTTTTCTTTGATTCATTTCAGTTCATCAGAGATAGTTTCCATGCAATCAGACATCAGCTATCGACAAATCTTGATTTGGATCCTCTTGAGGACAATGAAAAATTTGTTCCAGACTTCTTATATTCAGAGTTCCAGCCCCCAAATGCCATTAATAGTTAGGTTGCACATGAAGACGTATAAGCTAGCATATATGATCAAACGATACAAGAATATTCCTTACCTCTCTGTTTTGAATCATTTCAGTTTTTGTGGGGTAAATTGCATAGTAAATCTTCAAATGAAAAGTTTGTAGGAAATCAACAATCTCTCAGTTTTAAAGTTGAGGATGTGACAGATGGTGAAATTTTTGAGCAGGTCATTAATAAGAAATCTTCCCCTGAAATGATTGATGAAATAATTTTGGATACGGAACCCGATTTGCAGCCACCACACGTAATTCAAGGTCAGATTACAGATGAAGGTGAGGCAGCCGAAATACATGATTTAATGATGCAAGAGGATTTTGTACCCTTGTGTTACGAAGCATTTCAGTTTATAAGGCAGAATATCCATAATATCTCTAAAGAAGAAGATGAACAGCCAATAGGATGTCATACAGTTTCAATAGATACATCACAGCAGTCTCCTCAAGTTTTGGATGATCCTTTTGCTCATGTGTTAGACTTTGTTTGCTGTAAAAATTCTTCTTCATCAGCTAACCATGCGACAAAAGAGAATGTTGATAATCATCTGTTTCAAGGGTCACCTTCATTGTCTTGTTTAACAGATTTTTCATTTCATAGTCCATACCAAAGTTTGCAGTCATATGAGGAGATTGATAAAGGAGGCTTTGGTTCTGTTTGGAATCAACAACAGAGTTTGGTTCTTCACGAAATTCAGGATCCTTTCGACCGCTTGCTGCAATCATCAGAGAAAGATAGTGCAGTCATGAGGAAACGTTTAATATCTAGCTATTAAGATTACTTGGACCAGAGCAGTAATGTGTTAATGGAAATCAATGGCGATGTTTATGAAGATCCTTTTGCATTATTCTTGAAGTCATCCAGCCAATTCATGCTTTGCAAGTTTGTCAGCAGTGAACTTGATTCCAAGTTTCCGTGGGAGTTGCCTTTCGATTCTTCCCTTTTCCGGTGCATCAGAAAGCATTTGGGAAGAAATCAAATATCAGCCATAATGCTTACCTGGTTGCATTGGTTGTTCCATCTCACTTGACCGGGTGGTGGAAAGAGTAATTAGGGTAGGTTTTCTGAATAAGCTCAAATATGAGCATCTTTCCAGTTTGTTAGTTAGGATTTAGGCATGTCTAGCTTTATTATGGTTTTTAGTTTGAGTCTTTAGTCAGACTCCATCTACATAATGTCAATTTCTGTGTTTTGACTCCATATCCCAATGGACAAAGGCACTGTTTGCTCTCCCAAAGATCTGAAATTCTTCACACCTCCAAGGAGATGGGGCTACCATCCCTATTGGAGCCAATGTTAGAGTCGGTCTTGTCAGTCCTTTGCCAAAGATCAAAACTCTTTCTAAATTTCATTTTTAGGAGTCTCGCTCCATTTACTCAGCTGCATCCCGCTAGGGGCGTGCCATAATCTGACAGAAGGGTCTTGTCAGTCATTTCCCCTCATGCCTTGTACTACTGGTTTACGTCTATTTGTAAAATCATTTTAAAGGTCATTTACAGTTTTGTTCTAATCTCTTGGTCAGCAAAGAGTTAGTAGGTCTAGGGTTTCCAAATTATTGTTCTCAAAGTGCTTCAATAATACTTGAAGGCTAGAGGAAGGTTCAATCATTCACTCAAATGATGTTTCTGAGCAAGAAAAGATGAATTTTGGAAAACTAAGAGATATTTTTGTCTACAATATGCCAAGGAAGAAAAACCTCCTTCAATTTTTACACAGGTGTCATGGTTTTAGAGAAATGTCAGAAATACAATTGCCTCGGGAGCATTGATGCACCTCTAAAGTGACCTTGGGAAAATCAAGTTTTCTCCTATCTTGGTTAGACAAATGACTTAGTTGATGCCTAAAATGATAACTAGACACAAAGAGATTTCCAATGAGCTATCATAAGCTCAATTTGGAGCTGAGGAACATCTTCAAAAGTTGACTGCAACAGCACTCTGCCTTGAGGCATCCTCATTTGGCACATTTTGACCAGTATTGGGAGATTTGAAGTTTGACAGGGAAAATGAACTCCAAATTGAAAGATTTTAGTTGGGTTGAAAAATAGACTCAAACACCTTTTTAAAGAGCTATCCAGAACCGAATTTGGACACCGAAACAGCCTCCAGAAGGCTCCTGAATAAAGGCACAACGCACAGAGGGAGCGCGACGCACTGGGAGAAATTTTCCAGTGTAAATTTACATTGGCGCAACGCACAAGGGAGGCACGGTGCAAAGGGCTAAAAGGCCTGAAATTCGTAGAAATATTCCTCCAAATTGAAAATTCTTCATTCCATAAGTAGGTAAAGCCTCCATTTTGGTGTTTCATCCAAGTTTGTGGTAGGGTATGGTGGTTTATGGATGCTAATGATTGAAACAAAAATTCAACCCTTTCATTTTGAATTCCTCACATGTAAACTGCTGCCTAGGGTTTCAAAACTTGTTCAGTGCCAAGGTTAATCTTTTCCATTATCTCTCTTGTCCTTAAATCCCTCTGTTCCTTGACTCCACTGTTCCCCATCCCCTAAAGTTACTACACCCTATCCTAAATTCCCTTTCCCAAAACTTCCAAAGGTGAAACCCTAAACCCTATCCCACACATAAAACCCCTCACAACCCTCCTATATTTCCAAAACAAATCTCTCCCAATAGTCCCTAATCCATCACCATTTTTCCCTCCCCTTACTGTCCCCCATGTCATTAGTTTCTCTTGGTGACAAAGGTCAAGCACATCATCAAAGGCATTACAAGACAATGTGACATATCAAAACCTATTTGTCCAAGACAGTTTGTCCACCAGCAGACATGACATATGATCCGCCATATGATCATGAAGAAGATACACACAGTGATTTGCCAGAAAATGTACATGCACCCAAGAGGCCTCATAGAGGTGGCAAAACATCTGTGAAGACCAGCAGGCTGCCCAGCGAAGCCTAAATGAGAGGAAACCCTTTCAGCAGGAGATAGAGGTTGATAGAGAGGTTTGGCTCAAAAGGATCAACATCCACTTTGAGAAGCTGATGGTGAAAGCGACAAGGACAAATAATTATTGAGGCATATGGTTTATCATTACAGGGCACACAATATGGGTTCTAAGGCTCGGATAAGGAAATTGAAGGCGAAATTGAGGAAGGCAACAAAAAGACAAAAGAGGAAAAAAGAGCAAGATTGGCTCTGAATCTTGGTCGAAGCCTCATTGGCCCAGCATGACACTTCATAAAGAAGCTCCAACCCAAATTTCAAGAAATTTGGAGCATTTTTTGCATTTTGGCAAATTTTTGTACAAAAAACAGGGTTTTACTCCCTGTGCTTCGCGCCACTGGCATGACGCTTATGATAGGGAGCTCCAAATGAAAGGTTTGCATTTTTAGATTCATCATGAAAAATCGTGACTGCTAGTGCATGGCCAAGAATTTTGGGCAAGTTTTGAGTCCCCAGGAGGTCAAAAACACTCAAAAAGTGACCTCTCTGCCCCTATTTTGACACACAGGAAGCAGTCTTGGGAGATTGATGTTTGGGAGGGGAAAATGAGCACCAAATTTAGAAATTCCACTTGGGTTGGAAATTAGACAGGTAGGGCTTTCTAACAAGCACATGTGGGTACAATTTGGACTTCAGAAAGTACCTCAAAATTGCCTCCAAAGTGGTGCAACGCATATAGCTTTGGGCACGACGCACAAGGACCCAAAGGCCAAAATCACTTCCGCTCCGCGACATTTCGATTCGCGACTTTCTCCAAGTGGGCCCACTCATTTACACTACGTTTTCCATGGTACCTAAAGCAAAGTTTAAAGAGTATTTTCACTAAAGTTTGGCTTCTATCCAAGTGGAAAAGGAAGGCGAGCAATCACTCAAGCCGTTTGTCATTTTTGTAATGCTGCACCTGTCACTAACAGTTGGCTTTCCACTTCCAGTTTGTAATAATTTGAAAAAATCCCCAACTCTAGGTCGTTCCATTTCCCAATGGCATAGTCTATTTATTGTATGTAAAACCATTTGCAAAGGGTTGGTTGTAATTTTTGGGAGATTGTGGGAGAGAAACTCAGTTCTTCATTGTATATTTTGACAAAGAATTAATGAAAGGCAGCGGCTCTGGTTATAGAGAATCATTGTGGAGTGTAGCAAAATTGTTTCTCTTTATGTTTCATATGTATTTTGTTATGTTTCACAGTTCATTCATATTCATTTCCAGTGAAATTTTCTAAGTAAGATAAGGTAGAATTCATGTTTATTTCTCTGCTTGTAGGAAAGTTTCACGTTCAGTGTTCTTCCTCTGTTGAAAAGGATTCATGTATTTATTCCCTTTTCACCCTCTTAAAAAATCTTTCCATTTCACATTATTTCGAGTTTAATTGCTAGACTTTTCGCCTGTCTTGCCTCACGAAGTAATCTATGCCTTTGTGTTAAATTCTCTGTTTATTGCTGCTCGTTGGTCCCATACATCCCAGAAACTCCGTCATTTATAAAAAATTGCTTCTTGTATCCATATTTATTTACTAGCCTAAAATCAATATTTCACTGCAAGTCATATCAGACCATATCGTTTTAATTATTCACTGAGCATGACACGAAAAGAGCACTCTCCTATTCTGGTAGGGCTAGCTACTAGACTGAGTGTGGTTTGTGGTTACCCTGAATTTTGCCTTCTTTCAGCCTAAGGTAGACTTAGGTGATAACATGTCCAATACCATGGACCGAAAACCATCGCATCCAAAACCATGGATTGAAAACCATCGCGTCCAAAACCATGGACCGAAAACTATCGTGTCCAAAACAATGTTCGAAAACCATGCACAAAACCATAGGTAGGTCTGCCCAACCTAATATAGGGTCTAAAAAAAAAAATTCCCCGGGGCACTGCCCCAGACTTCGTAGAGGGGGGCTACTTGGCCCACTCAAACCCCCAGATAGGGGGGGTTTCCGCCCCTCTTGTGACCTCTCCGCTGCACAATTGGTGCAATGAAGGGGGGGCTCCGCCCCCCCTCTAACCCCCCAGTTAACTACATGGGCTAGATGGGGAAGAATATAACACAATCTAACATTCCATTTTCCTTCTTGTTATAGGTTTAATCTTTGGTTATCATTCTGTTGTGGCCAGCAACACCCCCCCCTTTTTCATTTAAGTGTTGTCCAAAATACTAAATGAATGGGGACCCTTAGTTAATTTTTAAGAAAAAGCAAGTTTTTCCTTTCTTCAAAATAAGGTTACCATCGTAAGCTTAGAAAGTTATTTTGAATATTTTTTTAACCTAATTCTACGATAAGGTAAAAGTCTTTAAAACTGCGTTGCAAAAAGGATAGGAAATGCCTCCATTCCTCTATAATATCAGTATGCGCAAGACCCCCGTGTTAAGCATAACATCACATCGCAATGAAGTAATACTCATAACGAATAACTTCAAGATTTACTGATCTGCCATAACACCGATCGCAAGATCGCATATCGCAGAAATGAACTGGAAAGATTTGGCAAACATTAAACTTCTGCGATCTGGGATGTTGTGATCACTGTGATGGTGCAATCTGCAATGGTGTAATCTGCGATCTTGCGATTTGCGATGACACGATTTGCGATGGTGCGATCTTCGATGTTACGTAAGCAAATCATAAATCACTTAATCACAAATCCTTCGGGCACGCCATTCAAAGAAAATCCACTTACCATAATTTGACTCAAGATCATGCGCTTTTAATGTTAGTAAATGAATTAGTTGTCAATTATTAAATCAAATGAAGACGTGTGCTTTTGTAAATAATTACTTCACGTAAAGTGGCATATCTGATATATCTCTTGCATTTAAAACTCTCCCATCACGTTTCTTAATCAGTCATTTCCACTTCACTCGTAATCTGTAGGAATGAAGAGCTAAGACGATTCAAAGCCAAACGCAGGAGCAAATGGGAAAGAAAAATAAAGCTCAAGGCTCCGAGGCGAAGGAAAAGATGAAGGAGATGGCGCCTTTGTATACAGACACTGCCTGCAACAGAGACGTAGGAATTTCGACATGGGAAAGCATGTATAGGCTGCTGGAGGAAGAAAATCCTAGAGTAATGAAGGTTGATACTGTCGCGGGCTCACAACGCTCTTCCGAAGCGTCCTTAGAGGCGCTAGCATGTTCATTTCTTCACCGGATAGCAGCTAGGTGCAAAATTTTACCGTATACAGATATGATCAAGTGGATACTTGACAATGCCGAGTTGAACAACAGACAATTCAAGGTTCAAGGACATGCACTCACAGGATCATTCGCCGCACAAGACTTAAAGCTTATGTATCATCTTCCTGAACCGCAGATGACTTAAAATGTACAATTTGTCAAGAAATTTGCGGGAGAGAACCCAAACCTAGCCGAGACCACTAAAGATTGGTCCAGAAAAGAGGAGCCACTCAAAAAGGACAAAAACGGTATGTACAACACTGGTTCCCTCACCTCTCTGTATTGTTTTGCTGCGGCCATGATTTGCAGATTATTTGGAATGCCGGATATCAATAAATTTTCGTCTGAATGGCTACCACTAATAGACGCTGCCACAAACGCTGATATTATGAATTGGGCCAAGATATTTTTTGATAATATATACACAGCTGTTATGAATTACCGGTCTAAAAGATCCTTGTCTCAAAGGGTCTATCCTCCTTTCTATCTATCCGCATATGTTATGGATATGGAATGCTTAGCTTGGAAGGATGAAGAGGAAGGGAAAAGAGCAAGTGCACCCAGAATAAACGAGAGTCATAAAGAATTGCTCTTTAATAAATGGGATGATCAAATCAAGTAGGCGGAACAAGCAACAGAGACAGCAGCCACGCAGGCAAACATTCTTATCGACTGTGTAAATGAGAATTTACCCAGGGCCAACTTCATTGCAGAGACCACCCCGGGGTACCTACCAAATAAATTACGACTGGAAGCAGAATGGAAGCAGAAGGAACAGGAAAAGGGAAAAGCGATCCAGGCATTGAACATGTTAAATTGGGAGTGTTACTGGGCATACTTGGTCAAGCCACACAGTCAATGGATGACTGTGAAATGCATCATAAACGCAGCCGAAAAAGTAGTGTCATCTCTCATTGATTTTGTTTTCGCAGCCCAACTCAATGCAGAAGTCAGCCAACCGACTCTTCTCAAGTCCATGATGAACACTTTCAGTTTTAGGGACCAAGTTCAGAAGCAGCCTTATTTTTAGAAGTTTGTTTTTTCTTTTTATTAGATTAGAAAAAGGACGGTCATTTGAAAACTGTATCCTAAATTTTGTAAAGACACTATTATTAGAATTAGGAAGTATTATTTTAACCCTTCTCATGCATCTAGAGAAGGGTCCAGAGATTTGTCAAAAACTTGTCCTCGAAACATGCACTTCTGCACCCTCAGAGGAGGTTTTGATGAATGGATGGATCGAGATTTATTAATGTTTGCATTTGATGTCTGTTACTGATGTTGCACTTTTGTACTCTTAGTAGATGTTAGAACAAGTAGAGATAAATTGTTTTTGCTTGAAGTTTATGAGTAGGATTAGTCATAAATGGTACTTTTATCTCTTGGCCATTTCTGCTTATATTCTTTAAGTGATATACAATTTTTAGTTGTTTATATGTTATTGCATGAATGTGTGAGTTACCATTTGGCACTTATGTGCGGTGGAGTCATTTGTTTATGTCTGATATATGAATAACTTATTATGCGATATGTTGTTCACAACTGTTTTTCCTAACTTCTTATGCAAAGTGGTTTATCTTAATTGATTTCTATTCTTACGATAGCTGAATGATCTTTATTACCAGTTGCTGTTTGAAATCTCTCTAGATCGCATAATAGAAGATATACACCCCGGGTTAGTGTAGATTAGATGTGTTGTTTCTCATTAGATTACAATAGCATAGAGTTAGTTTAAGAATTTGAATTAAATTAGCTTTAAAGTACTCTTAGATCAGCTTCATCCAACTGTATACACACACACACCCTCAAATTGGGAAACTGGTCCCATTATCCCCAGTCGGACCCACTATACCAAACGGATAAGGAGCTACCAACCAAGGTCCGGACCGGGTGGGTATCCCCCTTGTTGTCGACCCGATTTTCAGGGCTTCAACATATTTGGCGCTAGAAGGAGGGCCTGAACATAGTGTCTGTTGGAATGATTTTCAATTGTAACATTTGAATCTGGATGGCCGCTCTCAAACTTCCCGTTTGGAGTTGCATCCATGTTCCTACATCTTCCAACACTCCACCTGAAGTGGTGAGACTCTTGTCTCAGGTAAAATTCAATGGTAAGAATAATTCTTCTGCTTTTAATCATGCTCTTCAATTTATTCAAAGGGTTTCAAGTTATGATGTTCAAAGAATTGATGAAGGCGTTTTATGCAGAATGTTTACTCTTACATTTACGACAGAAGATAGAAAATGGTGCAGAACCCTCCCAGTTGCATCAATTCACAGCTGGGACCAATTCGTCAAGACTTTCATTTTTGAATTTGATTGTTATGACTATGACCAGGTATATGATGAAATTGATTACCTACGGAAACAAGATGAATCTGTTAGGGATTTTAATATGCGATTTCATCTTAATTGTCTAAAGTACGATCTTGAAAGTGAACTCATAGATGAAGAATCTTTAGATTATGCTGAACATTCCCTGCCTCCTATGTCTGATCAAGCAGAAAATAGTTCGACTTTTGTCTTATTTTCTTCTAATATGAACGATCATTCCAATTTGAATATACAAATCGCCCATAATGAAGAAAGTCCCCAAAGCCTAGGAGTCATCCATGCTCTAATGCAAGAAGACAAAAGCGATAATGCTGGAGGAAAGCCTGCTTTGGAACCAGGAGATGACTTTGATACAAGGTCAGATAATATCGTTGCAAGTCAACAAATGCAGAGACCAAGGTTAGAACAACAAACTATTTCTCTTTCAAAAAGTATCAGTACACAAAGGTATGATCTAAAGCCCGATGTCTATAATGAATTTGATGAACAAATATTTTTCCATGATGATATTCTCAAATGCGTTGTTTCAGAATCACATTTTTCTCTTTATCCTGATGTTTTTAGTGGTGATAACTTTTCCCCTCTCAATAATAAAGATATCTCAAAAAGCACAGAGGATTATTCGAATGAGTCGTCATTAGGTTTTCAAGATAAAGAGACAGCTATAGAACAACCTTTGATCATTTTCAAACAAGAACCACTTGACCTTCCTTGTCTGAAAATATATGACGAAAAAGAGGAATCTAGGGAAACATGTAAAATCATTTATGATGGTTACTTTTACAACGATGATGTTATTGATTTATCTCAAGTAACCCATCAAAAATCAGATAATGAGAGATATTCTAATTCAGAAATCATGTCATTCAATCCTCATTTCAAAGCAAAAGATCATTTGCCTGATTTTACTATCCAAGACAATATCCCGATCTATGATTCATATCATGAAGAACCCCCCATGCCTGTTCACAATCATAACTTGTATTCTGATTCACAGGACGGAATTTGAAATTGCTCGGATCCCATAACTCTGGCCAGTTCTTGTGAAAAACAAAAGATTCCAAGCCAATCCCAGTTGTGTTGTAACATTATTTGTACATATAATCATTTCTTTCTTTCTCACTTGCACTCATTTTGTACAAAATCGGATTGTGTTTTAAATTCTCAGACTTTTGATAGATTACTATGGTATGTTGAGCACCTTATCAAAGAACATCCAAAAGATGAGCTACCATTTTGGAAAGCTAAACTGTGTCAAGGAAGTCTAGAATTTCCTCTATTACAAGATCATCAATCCATAACATAAATTCATCCTCATTTTTATGATCCAATAGATATCCAGTTGGAAAGAAGTTTTCATGAGAAAGAAATTTCGGACATAATTCCAAGTGAATTTATACATTCTTATTCCACATCCAACATTAACAGTCCAAGAAAAGTTCCGTTCTTAACACTGATGTTGGAAAGTTACATACGTGTAGGAATAAAAATGAAAAGATGGCTCCACTAGAAATATCATTTCACCTAGTTAAATTTTTGTATATAGTTAGAATAGGAGTAGGAATAATTTAGCTAGGTTATTAGGTTTACTTTTAAATTGGTAGGTAAAATAAGAGAAGAGATTATCCCTATTCTCTACATAACCCTAGGGAATATCTACCTCTCATTTCGTTAAATATTTTTCTCCATAATAAAATTTGCTTTGGTTAACAACATTTGACATTTACTAAAGACACCTTTTCTCTATCAAGATTTTGAACTTTTGCTTCTATAAATAGCAAATCTTTTTGGAAACTTGATCTTTATTATCAATAGAACTTTAACCCAGATATGATACTAGTTTCAACTCCAAAAAATTTGAAGAAAGCAATCTTAGTGAAGGAATTGTTTTACATCAGTACAACGAAAGGCATCATTAACAAAATAAGGGTTCTCTATAGAAACAAACATTTCCAAAGAAGCTCTATTATTGTCATCCAGAACTTTCTTAAGGAAAAAATTGACTTCCTCCCTGCTGAAGGAAATCGCAGCATTCAGAGAAACAATCCGAGAAAACACTATATCTGAAAGAATAAGAGGTCTCATCACCAACCGGCTTATCATGATCACAGATATTATAACTTGCTGACTTGGCCAATAATATCCACCAAAACAGGGAAACGACTCAAGATTGTTGCAATCAAAAGACAAGGGGTCTATTCCCGAGCCAGCTTGTTCAGCAAAAGTGTAAATAAAGTGAATGACTGTGTCATAATTTGGCCACCAGACGAAGACATTGTTCTTTAGAGAATGAAAAAGAAAAAGTGTCAAAATGGGTTTTTCTCTAAAAGGTTGTAAATAAGATTAAGCAGGATAAAGGATCATTACTGGGTAATAGGTAACCCTGTCGAGGCTATGGACGCCTGCTGGCAGCAGAGGCTCTACCTACGACAAAGGAGCATATTTAAAAAGACTGCTATACAGGGAAGACTTTATTTTAATTTTTATTTCAAGACCAAGTAATGGCTGAAGTAAATGCAAGGACAAGCTAAGGATACAAGTAATTAAAATAGAAAGGGGTTGAAACAAAATATCATTGACAGTTTGAAGTATAATATGTTTTATCTTTTTATAATAAAGTTTAAGTTTTCTGAGATTTTTTTTGTTTTTTTTTTTCAGAAGTTTGAAAAACGTCAATAGAAGATCAGAGATAACTGGTTCTCCCAAGTGAATCGCCAATTGCTGTGGCCAGCAACACCCCCCCCCTTGTTCATTTAAGTGTTGTCCAAAATACTAAATGAATGGGGACCCTTAGTTGATTTTTAAGAAAAAGAAAGTTTTTCCTTTCTTCAAAATAAGGTTACCATCATAAGCTTAGAAAGGTCTTTCGAATATATTATTAGCCTAAGTCTACGATAAGGTAAAAGTCTTTAAAACTGCGTTGCAAAAAAGATAGGAAATGCCTCAATTCCCCTATAATATCAGTATGCTCAAGACCCCCGTGTTAAGCATAACATCGCATCGCAATGAAGTAATACTCATAAGGAAAAACTTCAAGATTTACCGATCTGCGATAACACCGATCGCAAGATCGCATATCGTAGAAATGAACTGGCAAGATTTGGCAAACATTAAACTTCTGCGACTTGTGATGTTGCGACCTGCGATGTTGCGATCGCTGCGATGGTGCAATCTAAAATGGTGTAATCTGCGATCTTGTGATTTGCGATGACACGATTTGCGATGGCGCGATCTTCGATGTTACGTAAGCAAATCATAAATCACTTAATCATGAATCCTTCGGGCACGCCATTCAAAGAAAAGCCACTTACCATAATTTGACTCAAGATCATGCGCTTTTAATGATAGTAAATGAATTAGTTGTTAGTTATTAAATCAAATGAAGATGCGTGCTTTTGTAAAGTATTACTTCACGTAAAGTGGCATATCTGATATATCTGTTGCATCTAAAACTCTCCCATCACCTTTTTTAATTAGTCATTTCCACTTCACTCATAATCTGTAGGAACGAAGAGCTAAGACGATTCAAAGCCAAACGCAGGAGCAAATGGGAAAGAAAAATAAAGCTCAAGGCTCCAAGGCAAACAAAAAGACGAAGGAGATGGCGCCATTGTATACAGACACTGCCTGCAACAGAGATGCAGGAATTTCGACATGGGAAAGCATGTATAGGATACTGGAGGAAGAAAATCCTAGAGTAATGAAGGTTGATACTGCCGCGGGCTCACAATGCTCTTCCGAGGCGT
Organism: Pinus taeda; assembly: GCA_000404065.3. Taxonomy (NCBI): domain Eukaryota; kingdom Viridiplantae; phylum Streptophyta; class Pinopsida; order Pinales; family Pinaceae; genus Pinus; species Pinus taeda. The sequence goes on from APFE031087002.1 coordinate 162,182, forward strand.
CCTTAGAGGAGCTAGCATGTTCATTTCTTCATCCGATAGTAGCTAGGCCCAAAATTTTACCGTATACAGATATGATCAAGTGTATACTTGACAATGTAGAGTTGAACAACAGAGAATTCAAGGTTAAAGGACATGGGCTCATAGGATCATTCACCGCGCAATACTTAAAGCTTATGTATCATCTTCCTGAACCGTAGACGACTTACAATGCACAATTTGTCAAGAAATTTGCGGTAGAGAACCCAAACCTAGCCGAGACCACTAAAGATTGGTCCAGAAAAGAGGAGCCACTCAAAAAGGACAAAACGGTATGTACAACACTGGTTCCCTCACCTCTCCATATTGTTTTGCTGCGGCCATGCTTTGCAAATTATTTGGAATGCCGGATATCAATAAATTTTCGTCTGAATGGCTACCACTAGTAGACGCTGCCACAAATGCTGATATTATGAATTGGCCAAGATATTTTCTGATAATCTATACACGGCTGTTATGAATTACCGGTCTAAAAGATCCTTGTCTCAAGGGGTCTATCCTCCTTTTTATCTATCCGCATATGTTATGGATACGGAATGCTTAGCTTGGCATGATGAAGAGGAAGGGAAAAGAGCAAGTGCACCCTGAATAAATGAGAGTCATAAAGAATTGCTCTTTAATAAATGGGACGATCAAATCAGGCAGGCGGAACAAGCAGCAGAGACAGCGACCACGCAGGCAAACATTCTTATCGACTGTGTAAATGAGAATTTACACAGGGACGACTTAATCGAAGAGACCATCCTGAGGTACCTACCAAATAAATTACGACTGGAAGCAGAAGGCGCAGGAAAAGGGAAAAGCGATTTAGGCATTGAACAGGTTAAATTGGGAGTGTTACGGGGCATACTTGGTCAAGCCACACAGTCAATAGATGACTGTGAAATGCATCATAAACACAGCCGAAAAAGTAG